>VYZX01014789.1:14675-49042 GCA_013401335.1 Brachypteracias leptosomus
AAAAAAAAAAAAAAGATGCTGGCTTTGAGAACACATCTGATGGGAATGCAAAGAACGTCTGTTCTTCACAAGCCCCCATCTTCTGCAGATAGAGTCATCAGGGAAGGAGAACTGTTACCATCCGCCCTACCACGAGACCTCACCACCAGCAAGTTGGGAAGTATCTGATGCAGAGAAGTGCTACAAATTTCTCTTAACATCCTCCATCTAATGAAGGTTCTTACTGCCTTGCCCACTCTTGGTGGTTCTCAGGTGCAGTAAGATACAATTATTTTTCTTTCACTTATAAGTAGTTTAGACAGACTCATGGAAAATGCTGATATTTGGAAAAGCTCATCTGACTCATCACTGTCTCACCAGGGTTAGGGAGCTGAGCTTCAGAGGACTGCACGTTACCTGCCTCTGCGTTTCCACCAGAAACTTGCTCATCACCTGGTATTTATAATCTTCCAGGCACGTTAATATTCTGCTGATCTATTCCAACTAAAGGATCATGAACCCTGTATATTTGAGGCGCAGCATGGAGCAGAAAGTTTTAGCTTATGAAAACAGAAAGACTTTCAGGGAAAGATTTTATTTTAGAACAATCCTCCGCAGGATAATGAGAAAATAGAATCAACAAAAGCTTTCAAAACAGACAGCAGAGTACAGCCATGCCAGCATTTTATCTTCTGGATTACTGAATATTGAGTTCTGAATATATTCAATATTTATTCTAATATTTCAAAATATTGGTGTGCTGGAGAAGCTGTATATACTCCCCATATTCAATGCTATTTATGAAAGCAAATCAGAATGTGTTCTGAAAAGGGTTATACTCCAAAACTGAACCTGCAGACATGCTTGCATGCATTATTCTGCTATTTGACAGGTAAGTACAAAAGGCATTAATATATAAAATGCTGTACCACTATCATTTTTTCATGGCATGATACCAAATCTTGCCATATTGAGGACAAGAGAAAACTTTTATAACTTGGAAGGCACAAAATGCAGTATGGGATCAGTTCCAAGCTTTTAAAGTCATTAAAAATAAGATCCATATGTTCTTTAATGGAAGTATTCAACGTAAATGAAAAATTCCCTTGGTACTATAGTCTACTCTGATTTATGATATTTTTATTCACAAATACAACTATATATATTTGCATGCACAACCTATTCCAACGAAGCACACTGCAGCTTCTTTCAGCAGACAGAGCAAGAGGCACTTTCAAGAGAGCAACAAAATGACTTGTCCTCAGGTAAGTTTCATTTGCTCCAACAAGAAAACCTCCAGAGTTTCCAAAGAGGCATGTAAGTATTATTTTCCAGACAGAAAGCAAAATGCACACAGATTCCTGATGGTACTTTCTCCTAAACAAAGTTAGCAGATTAAATATTTGAAGATATTTCCCAGGGAAGCCTTACCCCAGGAATCTGGGACATTTGGGTGAGAAGTGCCCCAGCTGAGCACATGAAACAAGCTGATGGCTGAAATTCCAGAGGTAAATCCATTTATTATAATGGTATTCAACCCCCTATTACAAATCTCCCAGCATCATTTTGGGCAATAGACTGTAAGCTTTAAACTGAAGCCTGTTATTTTCCAGAATGATGGTTAGATACTGACCTATGCAGAAGTCACTTCAAAAACAAACTATTTACTTCTTTGGGAAATGGGATAAATTGCTTTCTAGCTTTCAACTCGCTCAAAAATACCATGATAATACCTTGCTATTTCCACGTGCCAAGCATTAGCCTCAAACACCAGAGACAAGTTATGTTCCAAATAAACAAGGACTGGTTTTCACTGCGCTTCCTTTCTTCTCACTTCAGTGTTGCCCCTTCAGTTCATAAAAGAATGTTTATAATGACTGATGAGTAAATTTTCATTGTCTTATTCAGCATAAATTCCTTAATACTGCAATACTACTTCTCATTCAAATATGAAATTTGAATTTTTGATCAGTGGAGCAAGAGTCTTCAGTATCACATTCTTTCCCTCCCTTCTGCTATATATTTAACCAACCACATTAGATTTTCAGTTGGTTTTGGTTTTTTAAAATATAGACAGCTTATGGTAAACATGAAAAAGCTGTTTTTTCTGCTATTATGACTATTTCCAAGTGTTGCGCTCTATTTTTTTTTCCCCTCAAGAAGATATCAAGCCAAAATAAAAACAAACTTGCATGTTAATAATTGAGAATGTATTATGAATAAAGAGCTCTGTTGTCTTTTTACTTCAGCACTATAGTCTATCCTACCTGGGGAAAAAACCATAAAGGGTTTGCTCTGTTTTCTTTTCACACTGATGTAAAAAAAAATCATAAACGTTACATATAGATTTAAGCTTTTGAAATATGTAAATGTTGCAAAGTAAATAGCCATCACCTCTCTATATTTGGACCTGGTGACTTATTCCCAAACTACTAAATTGCTGGAAAAAGCTTGGAAATAAAAAAAAAATACCGTGTACACTCTGACAGCCATGTCACTAGCAGAAAAACAACCCAACCCAGCCTATAGCAGCATCCCACTTTAACAGCATAAATCACCAAGTTTCAAGGTGCTGCTCGGAGTGGCAAACCCCCAAAGCATTAAATCAGCTCCTGTCTTCTTGCCCAAGGTGAGGGGAGCTGAGGAGCCCCAAGTGCACGTCTGCTTGCCCAGTGGCAAGGTTCTCTCCGAGCCCTTTGCAAGCCTGCAGGCCATGCTGCAGGGATATCTATTTATTCAGGCTGTAGCCAGAGGCAAAGAGCAGGCTGGGAAGTTCTTTCTTTGACAAGGAGGCCATTTTTATGGATTAATTTATGCACTTGCACCTAGAGATTAGGGTAGGCACCTTTCCTGCAACAGCAGCTTCAGTCATATTCTGATTAACTTTGACTGAAGAATTCTCCAAGTCTCCATTATAGATTAATTCCTGCAGAAAGTAGCCAGGCTGAAAAATAGAGGAGTTGGTCAGATTCAAAATTAAAAGGAAAAAAGAAAATGTGGCTTCTCACAGATTGGGATATACATGTAAAAACCCAAAGCCAACTGGCAAATTTTATGTCAGGAAGTACATGATTCTCTGCTTGCTACTATCAAAGCCTTTCCTTCAAAGCCCTTTGAATTATTATTGAATAACACAAAAGAGGAATTCTTCTCCCCTCTTCACACAACTCCGGGCATAATTTTGCAAGCGTTCAGAAGCTTTAAGGGATATTGTAGTTCACTAGACTTGGAAGAAAATAAAAGGAGCTTCTAAGAATAAAAGAGAACCCTGAAAAGGAGCACAAAATGGTACATTCATGGTGTTAGACTGAAATAATACAATCAATACAAGAAATCAGCTGGAAAGTCAAGCTGATTGCTGAATACTTTCTGACAAATCTAAAGAGACTTCCCTGCAGGTGTTGGCTTGACCTATTCCCTCAAGAAACAAGAGAAGCATATTAGATTGCCAAGTCTAGGGCACAGCTTAAATTTAACATTGTTTTAAGGAGGAATAAAAATTTTAAAAAAATAAAGTAAGTTTTAAGGTGACACTCATCCATCCTACAAATGGATTTGAAAGAAATGCAGCAAGTCTTATGGCACCTGTTTTCTGTTGTGGTTAAACGATTTAGACTCTAACTTGGATGTTACTTAGAAATGCCAAATATCAGTAAAAAAAGATGTTGCTTCAGTGACAAACTCTCCCTGACCCGGGCCTGTTTATGTCCCAGGTCAATGTATTAAACTACAGCAGAACAGCAGCATCCAGCAGTGCAAATAAAAGGCTCTGTGAAGGTTTTTGAGAGGCCGAGAGAAGCTTCAACCCTATAAAATCTCTGTTCTGTTTATCAGGAGGAATTAAAATGAGTCATTGATGGAGATGCAAAAGAACAGAAACTCAACCAAGGATCATACCAAAAGCTATAAAGTGACCAAGTGCTTATACAAACATTTAAGAGAACCTGGAGTTGCACAACAAAGGCTCATATTGTGTTTAGAAACCAACAGAACAGTTCCATCTAGAAGTGATGTGGCTGCCAAAGGGAACACAGGGCAGGGTTCCATTGCTACTGAAGAGATGAGATAGAAAACTCTGATTTTCAGGTATGCTTCAAGGATGAAATCACACACATGCCTCGTTGAGGAGCATATTCCAAGCACCTTTGAGAAATATGACATTCACACAGAAAACAGTGTGAACTAAGAATACAAGTAGGGCAGGTATGAGGAATAGATTCTGTTTTACAAGGAGGGGGGAAAAAAAATGCATAAAGGTAAAATAAAAGCAGGTAATACACTCTGCAGGTCACACTTGAAAGCTTTCTCTTCCAGTACCTATGTTACAGTCACATTCCTAACCATGACCTATCCTTTTTACAGAGGATACAGGAAAAATTGAGATCTTTTTACAACTGATCAATGTTTTTAAACTTTACTAATCTGGGAAGATGTGGATTAAGGCTGTTCTGCCAGCCTGGCTACAAGTGGTGTGGAAATACCAGGTAAGATTTCCCTGCTGTGAACAATCATCTCAGCAGGCTTAGGGATAACTGCCCTGTACCTAACGTAATGATTGAGACAAAGATGAGGTTAATGATGGAAACTCAACTTCTCAAGATGAACCTGGAAGGCAGCCACAGCTATTTCAAAAGGACAGTAACTTTTCTTTGAGACAAATGCAAACTTTGGTGTTGTCTTACCACTAAGTATAGATTTAACAGCCTTCACTTACATCATTGGGTTAAATCCATATTTAACAATAATGATGGGCTGAAATATAAAATCCTCTGGACTATCATTTGCATTGACAGCAAAGTATTTTATGATAGTGAAGTACACCTACTCCTGCCTACAACAAAGTTTCTAAAAAACATAAAGCTGGTTGCATAAGAGTTGTTTACTGTGAAAACCTCCCTGCTTCACTTCAAACACCATTCACTTTAGCCAGAGAAGACACCTATTTTACTTACTCGGAACTTCTGACATAATTGTGATTATCTAGCTAACATGGTTGGGATGGAAAGACAGGGAGAAGCTAGTTTTTCCAAGGTTTAGGAACATAAAGTCCTTCATCTACTTGTTTATCATGAGACCACTCTGTGTCTGGATGTAACACCACACATGCCAGATGGTCCACCAAAAACCTATCACATTTGCTTCAATTATTTGTGAATGACTGCAGAGGGGGAGGGCAGATCTATGATTCTACAATGAAATCCGGAAGGAATACAAAGCCAGGTGCTAAACCATAGCAAGAAGCATGGGCTGAAACATACTCATTATGAGTTGCCCTGAAACTGCTCCAGGATATTCCACCTCAACAGAAATGATTAAAGCAGAGCCAAACAAGCGCGATGCCAACACAGCTTCATTCTGCATACTTAATTTTTTCAGCACTCCAAAGGCACACACGTCTGACTGCCTGGTCTGTCCATAGAATTACTAATTTAATATTAGGAGAACATATGTAAAAGATAAAGACACGCCACTAAGTGTAGTAATTAAGCCTAATTGCAAAAGGATCTAAAGGGCAAGCTTGTAACGTGAAAGGAGACAAACTGACCTTTTAAATCCCAGGCGATGCTCAGCACAACAATCAGAGGGGTGCTTCTTGAGTCTAAGCCCTTAGAAATGCTTCTTCATGGGCCAAATGGTCAAGGAGCTCCCACACAGTAGAACAGACTTACCAAATCCTCCTTCAGTTCCACGTGTCTGATGAATTTGCCCTCACCACTCCACCACAACACGAATGTCAACAATGCTAAATGCTTCAATATTAAAGGAAATACATTAGAAAAGATGTGACTGAGATAAAAAGGTTTGAACATTATTTTTTTATTTTTTTTGGTGAGCTAAATTTGACCTCAGAGCTGTGCAAATTAGGGCATTTGAGGTGAGATGATTTGATTAGATTGTGCAATCTGAATATTACAAACCACTGCACTTTCCCCGGCCACCTCTCCCTACTTCATCCAGTCAGTTATATCTAGCGAGATTGTCTTCCCCAAAGTGCCAATACTTCCTGTGAAGTCACCAAAAGACAGAAGAGCCACCAATTGCTATTACAATATGTTCCAAAGACTACTCTCATGTATGGAAAAAGTCAAAACACCAATTTGCTTCAGTTTCTTTCCTGCCACTGTCCATTGGCAAATACTCCTCTGTCAAAATTCTTCAATACTGAGTGATTTCCTTGTCAGGAAAAAAAATCACTTGTGATGTTTCAAATTAGATAAATTAAATACACACCGATATATTAGATAAATAGATATGCAACAGCTTATATCTGACTCCATAGGAATATTTACTCTTGTTAACCCCACATCCCCTTCATGTTTATTTTCAGATCATCACTAGATATACTGAATGATACTGGACATTTTCTAGAAAACTGGGCCAGTTTTCAAAGTTCCCTGTAATTACTCCTCCTTCAAATCAGATCCCTTTCAATCTTTTTTTGAACTATAACAACTATTCATTTCTTCTCAGGCATACTTAAGCGATACTATAGAAACATTTTTCCTCCCCAGAATATTTTCTGCAGCACGAGATGAAAATCTATCCTATACCTTCACAATAAGAGATATTTGCCCCAATTAAGGTGTCAGAGAATAAAACCAGCTTCTGTCAGAGGGCATGTTCCATAAATCCACAGCCATCATTAATCCATATTGCCTTCTCTATTATTAATTCACTTAATCCTAATGCCAACTGACCAGACCACAGCTGCCCTGGGCATCCAGCTTGCTTGTTTCAAACATCAGAATGACAGTAGTGCTTGAAGCCTTGTGGATTCTCAATCAATTAGATCTCAAAGGGAATCTTCTGGTCAGAAAAGGACATTGCTCACTCCAAAAAAAGTTCAGTAAGCTTCTTATATACATATCGGGAGCAGTACACTTAGAACAGTATTCAGAGAATCTTAAGTGCAACACACTTTGCAGGTGGTACTACATAAAGCAGACAAGTTATTAAAAAAAAAATAATAATTCTGGCAAGTAGCCTGTCATTGTATGTTAAATCCATACCATCAGACTTGCAGTCTTAGAGGAATCGGAGAGAAAAGCTAAATCCTTTTCACTGCATTTCAGTACTCCTTGAAGCAATTAACTACTTTGAGCCTCAAAATTCACTGATGCAAACACAAAGAGATGTAAAAATGAGCCCTCTGTGCTCCTTCCCTACCTTTAAATACATCTTCTATATGAGTGATTCCTCCCTATGAGTGGTTCCTCCCATCTACAAAGGGGATATTAAGCTACATCACCAAAAAATAAGGTTATTAGAACTGGCAAAAGCCCAGATTTCTGTGGTAACTGAACTATGTGCTCCATCAGCCTACAAGATGCTTATTCAAAATAAATCACAGCTTTCAGGTTGTTTTACATCCATAGAAGGCTTAAGCTGGAGAGTCACCTTCCCTCTTACTACACACAGCTCTTGTTTTGCTCTTCGACATGCAGCACTCATCAATACAACACTTCTCACTCTCTGAGGTAAAAATCCATAGTGGGATGAGAGTCCTCCAGGAGAAGACACTAATTATCACCACCTTAAGGCACTTCAGAAAGGTAATGATCACTTCATTGTCCATTAACTCCACTATGACCTCTGCAGACTTTCCCCTAGAAGGGGCATCAAGACAACTTAAGAGTTTTGCTGGTGTTTTTTGCTATGAATAATGGCATTGACAGAAGGTGATGAAGCTGCAGTAGGTGTAGAGTTCCCTGCAAATGCTTCTGGAAAGCACCAGCACAAGGCAGCGTGGGAACCACACTGTGATCAAAGTTATTTACATCATCACAAGATAGATGAATAACCCAAATTCCTCCTTCTTGCTGTTCAAGAAGTGCAGTGATAACTTCAGCTTTTACCAGTATAATGCTGGGTATGAAATCAGAGCTCTTGGGGCTGTCACAGACTGTTACCTTCTGCCCATTTTCCTGGCAATAAATCCCTCTTTGGCCACGAACAAACGATTCTTTTGGAAGAACTAGGGACAGTTCAGCAGAACAATTCATCTCCTAAAAAAGGGAAACAAGCCTAAGTCACCTGTGAGAAGAATGGAGGCAACACCTCTGCAATTTGCCACTTGTCACAATTGTCATTCTTGTAAATTCCATCAGTCTTTCCAACGTCTTGCTCAAAACAAATGTGTGCCATCACACGTGTCACTGCAAATAATTATCTTCAAGCCTATTTTTAAAGTCCCCATTGTAGGAGGAAAACAAAACAGCATCTGCACTTCAGTTATTTTTTTACTTGTATATGGGAGCAGTTAACTACACAGAGTGATAATGCTCTGGTGTAAGTCATGGCTGTGTGTGCTACCCTAAAGACACAGCAGTCAGCATTTTCCACTCCATTTCAGAATAAAAAAGAATAAAAGTAAATACGAGAGCTATGCAACATCAGGATCCTTTATAGCAGCCCCACTTCAGCTGGAGATGGCTCGTAGACACTTCTCTGTCTAGCCTTAAGGAGGCTGTATCTACTTTAAACAGTATGAAAGTCAATAATTTCAAAGAAAATTTAACTATAACTGCAGCAGCAAGCCATTATGTTCCACCAATCCATCATTTTTATAGAAAAAAATGTATTTTCTTCACAATGAGCAATTTATAGATTCAGAGATTACACCTGGGATTTATATTTGTAGTCTATTATTTCACAAGAAATAGTTCTATCAAGAGAGTAAGGCTTGATAAATAGTGGAAGGGGTTGAAGTTTTGTGTAGATTATTTCTCAAGTCTGAAAAGAATTCAGCAAGCACTGCACCAAACAATACAGAGAAAAATCAGATGAATTAGAGGCCGTGCCCTTAATGGCAAAATCCAAACCACCTTTGAATGCTTCAGATTTAAAACTCCCAGTTACCCACGAAGTGCTACTCAGCTCTCCTTCCCCATAGAAAAATAAAATTAAAAAAAATAAGGGGCTTAGCCCCAGCAGCTGTGTTACTGTGTTCTCTGTTACACTAAAACATCTTGTTGCCCACGAGCATTTGGGCTTTTTTTTAAATCTTGTTATGTTTTTCACAATTCTTTTATGATTTGTCACCATATGTAGAAATCCACATGGCTACAGGTTACAGAGAGTACAGATTCCAGGCACTACTGCTCAATAAATAGCAGAAAAGGGGGAGTGGGCTGAATATCATTTATTAAGGAATTAATTTCCTGTTGTCCTCATAAATAAGAAGAAAGATTTTATTGTTAGTCAATTTTTTCATCCTTCTAGTATATAGTAACTTGAAAGTTTCACAGCCAAAAATGCTCAGGCAAGTGCTACTACTTATATGAATAAGATATTCAAGGAAAAATGTACATCCCACTTCCATTTGACTGCTCTTGGAGCACTGTAACACATGGTAAAGAACTAAAGCAACCCAGAGCAAACCTCCCTAAAGGCTGGAGAATGATTTAATGATAGCCACTACTTCATATATTGAATTTGTTCTCTACATACAGTAGAAATACTAAAGCTCTAATGGGGCGGTTTAGAAATTCTGGAATAAGGAAGGAGGGGACAGTTCCTAAAGGACAAGAAAGCCTGAGAAAGTAACTATTAATCCTTGACTAGAAATGCTGCAACTTAAAAGAATTCACCTCCTAGAGTTTGTTGATTAGAGAGCTATGCTTGCAAACCTTATATTTTATTTAGGAATGCAGCATTAGAAGAAATTTTATTGTTAAAAATTATAAATATTTGTTTAGGTCACTAAACTGTTAAGTACAGCTTCTAAATAACTGATAGCTGAGCTTGACTAGACCAGCCAAGGAACAACAAAAGCAGTAATAACAATTTTATAATACTGAACCTAGACTAAGAGCTGGAGAGATCCAATTCCTAGACAGATGGCAACAGAAAGTTGGTGAATGGGGATGAATTTTTGAAGCTCCAATATTAGCAATAGAGGGAAAGCCTCCTAAGCTCGAGTGCCTGCAGCACAGATCCCCCTAAGCTGGGCCTGCCAGGCAAGCCAGGACACAGGGGCTAAGAATAACCCAGAAACTGCAGCTCCCTTGCACTCCACAAGTAGCAGAGTAAACAGAGTGAGTGCCAAGGTTTCTCCTCTCCAGCTTTGGGCATATGCAGCTGGCACCACGGCCTTGTTCTCCTGCGCTGCAGGCAGCAGATGGGATGAATTACATATTTCAACAGCCCTTGACACCACATCAAACACCTTGGCTTTCAGTTTGAGAAGAGTAACTCCTGGGACCCTTTTTTTTTCAGCTTTCCCCATCCAGCTAAGCCTTGCACAGTTATTTCCTCCTTTATAGGACAATATAGCCAAGCCATATGTTGCGGGCTTGCAGGTCTTGCATAGTAAAACACTGCAACAGAAGCAGAAAGAAATGTTCTGGTTGAGGCTTTGTAGCTAAGACAACGTGCTACCTCTGAAAGAGCTTTACAACGTTCATGATATTATAGAAATTGTGGGGTGTTCAGCATTTTTCTAAAAAACCAAAAATATTCAAGTCTCTAATGTTCACAACTTGGCCAAACTGATCAGCTGTACTCAAGAAACTTTATCACTGGCTTTGATTTATTCCTAAATTCCATCATCATAGCTATTTTGGGCAAGTGCAGCACCCCAGCAGGTTGGGACCCCTCCCCTGGATGAAGCTGCTCAGGGAGAGGCTGGGAGCAGCACCTGGAGAGCTGAATGTGCCCCACAGCACAACATCTTCACCCAGGAAACAGGAAAAAAAATATCAAATCTTTCACACCTAATTCCTCTGCAATCTCCAAGTCATTGTGGTGACTGAAGTTATCCTACCCTTAGAAGCTTGCAGGCCTTCTGTCCTTCTGGAGAAGGTATCAAGGGACTCTTTGATGTTACCAAGCAGTTCTTCCAGGCTCAGGTTCTGAGCAGATCAAGTGAACACACCTTGTGATGACCTTGATTCCCTCCAGTCCTGCTGAAGTGTGATCAATGCTGGCTATTCTGCTCTTTGAGATAACAAACAGCTCCTCAGCCTCTATCAGACCCAAATCCTCCCAGAGCTTGAGCTGGAAACTCTGCATGTACAAGGGACTTTGATCCTGGCCAGCTCAATACTGCTTTGAAACACATTTACCTACTAGCTACTAACACTGATGTCAATCTCTTCATTAGAATTTCTATTCTCCTTCCTCATATTAATGGCACCATTTCTGTGCTGTGCCCCCTCCCTGCCCACAGCAGTTTACTTCTATTTAACTATTTACGTTTTTAATAACTTTAAAGTTGAGCTTAAATCTTTTTTTTTCCAGCTTAGCAAAGAAAAAAATAACACCTAACATCTGAGCCACAATATAGATTTTTCTCCTCTCTACGCATTTTTACTCCAAAAACATTTGTGGTTTTTTTATTTCTCTTATGAAGGGATATCCCTATCTCATACTTACCAGCTGAAAAATAAATTTGAATATCTATTCCTTGGAAAACATACTGCTAAGAACTTCCTCTTGTTCAAGATCCACTATCTATGTTAATGGATTCAGAGTAAATCCATAGTCTGCTACAGATCCATACAGAATTAGATGCTTCCATGCACCATATCCATGTTTTTCCAGCTTTGTTCAAGATCCTTTCTCACTTGGTTTCTTCCTAATTAAACAATGCCTCGGAAGTTCAGCTCTCTGCCCAGCTTCTCCTCTCTTGCAAGAGGGACAGCAGAGAGACAGGATTTTCCTGACAAAGATTAACTACTTCAATTCATCTCAGTTGTCCACTATCCTAATCTCTCAATTGCCTTAAATCAGCCACTCAGAGCACACGGGCTAAAAAACTTCTAGAAAAAGAACACAAACACCCCCAAAGCCCATCACAAACATATAACAAAGGTGAAAAGAAAATGGATTGCTAAGTAAAAAAAAGTAAACCATCAAGTCAGCCTACAAAACCAGGCAGAAATTAGCAAGGTGTAGGCAAAATACATCAGAACCTAAGTGACAAGATAGCATGAGAAGGAGTTTTCAGGCTCTATATTCAAAGCAACTTGACTTCAGCAATCCAAGGAAAGTGCTTATTTGTCATCACTGTGTCAAAATAAACTGATGTTAGCCTTCATGTTTAGTACCACATTAATCTAATATATTTGCTAATTTCTGTGTAGTTCACAACATGCGATGCAGTTTAAAATGTAATTGAAATGGAAAAATCAACTGTCACACAGTCTTTAATTTAAATAGTGGATGTGACAGCCTAGCCTGTTCCTTTTCTAGGAGGTAAGCACACATATACATTTTTTTTACTTGGCTATTGATCAACTAAATCACCAGCTGTTTATGCAGAATTGCTGGCAACCTTGGAAGTGTGATTTGTCTTCCTAAGCTCCATGAACTTGATTCACCCATTTGCTTAAGAGCACAACAAGCTAACAATGAGAATGTTTTCACTATTAGCAGATTAAAAGGCTCCAAAAACCAGCCCCTACTCACACAAAACTTCCCCAGGAAAAAAATTATACCTGCTGAAGAACTACAGCAGCCAGCTCTGCAAGTTGAATGAAGTGTAAACGTATGGGAAAGTCTAATTGCAAGAACAATCTAAATCTTTCTGCTTGCTAATTAGCTCAAATCACACTGTCTGAGCTCTTATACCCTGTGCTTGGTAGAGGCAAATTTGAAAAGTTGTACCAAGTCTGTATAGGTCCGCACAGAAGTGGTGAAATCGTGATTTTTTTTTCCCCACGCTCAAAAAAACCCAACTTCCTTTTCAGCACCTTTTTGTTCTCCATATTAAATCCTTCAGAGGAGAAGCAACTGTTTTACGTTCACTACAGCTTTCCAGGGATGCTGAGGCACATACATGTCATTGCCAGGTGTATAAAGCACTCAGATTCATGCCTAAAAAATCATTGTTAACACAGGTTTTCAATTAATATTGACAGAACAAGGAGAAGCGCAACACGATGGAGGTGAAACATCAACCCATGCAGACCAGAGCACCCACACATAACCCGTATATTCTGATTTTTGATGCTTATGACAAGCACACTTCAGCTATTTCGAAGTGCCTCATCCTTCCTCTTTGAGATCTGAATCTCTGATCCTGAATGAAAGGCCCATTATATTTACTCAGCCCTTTTCCTACCTTGCAATACAAATAAAAACGTTGTTTTAAGGGGATCTTTCCATAACAGAGCAGTCACTTCCCCATTTGGTTATGCCTTGAGATCCACACTATTGCTCAGAAAGTTCAAGGCAATGAAAAAAATAAAACTTAAGAAGCACCTTAAAAGCTGCTGGGGTCTGGCCCAGCCAGGTCTGCCTACTCATTCTTTATGTACCATACAGATGCACGTCACAGGTTGTTGACCATCAGCATCACATTTACTACTTCCCTACAAGAATACTGTTCTGCATCTCAAAGAGCAAAATCACCTCGTTTTCTAAGTCACCTTGGAAATATTATCTGCTGTCTCCCATTAACTTTTAGTAACGGCCCATTCCCAAACCATTCGCTTTGAAACTTTAATCCCATGTATGCTGGCTGTACGTTTGCTGGCAGATCCTGAGAGCTAGTTTTGCTCCATGCAAAAAAGAGCAACCTTAATGTTAACATCTCACCCTCCCTTCCAAGACCCTCACCAGCAATAATTGTACATCAGATCAATCCAATAATCTGGCCAGATTAAGTTGAACAGCCATGACCTACACACTTTAACTTCAAAGTCCTCCTATTTGACTGATGTGTCACAAGCATTCTGGCTGTGCCAGATCTCCTGTGAGGTATCTCACAGTATCAGAGTAGCATATATGCAGGGGAGAGAATACATATGCATGAAGAGCAGAGCACATGGTACCTGTCTTTTTCCAAGCTGATTATTCTGATGTGGTCTGACAGAAGCCACATCTGAGCTGTAGCCTTTTCAGAGGCTCTCTCACTGCAAGAAAGTCAACAGATGTGGCAATGGAAATTGGAAAAAGAGTGACAAACCAGGCACGGATGATTTCTCCCTCCCTGTTCTGACACACAAACACGCAGCAGCCATCAATGGAGCCTCCTGTAAAGGCAGTTCTTTGGAGGAGGAAGGGGAGCAGCAGGGAAAGGCAGAAGAGGAGTGGCAGGAGTAGATCATTCTGTCTATAAACTAAACTAGGCAGGATGCATGTCCCAGTGCCAGGCACACATCATGCACTAGGTGATGGAACACAGACAACACTGGGGAAAAACCAACATTTTAAAGACACTCTCAAAGATAATTTACAGTTTCAATAGTGATCCACAGCACTGAGAAATTACACCTGTCAAATGACTAATTGGTGATGAACACCCCATGATGGAGTGAAGCTGTCTGACAATAGCTGTCAGCTTGATCACAACAAAAATCACCAGCTGCATCCACAAGTGTCCCACCCGCTACATCCACAAGTGTCCCACCTAGCACATTGAAAAGGGAGCTGGGACAATCCTGCAAAATATTCTGCAAGACTGAGGTCAAGTGACAAGTCACTTAACTTCAGGTTAAAAAAAGTTTATAACAATTTATTAGCTGGTACCTTTTTGTTGCAATACTCACAGATATAAAATAAATCATCTTCTTACCAAAAAACCACCATTTATTCTAACCATACACAGCACTTCAGTCTGAACCTGGACAAACAGTCTCCTCCTTTGGCATAAAGGAAAATAATTTGTAGCAAGATAAGGGATTTTTTGGGGACATTAACTGCCAATTCCTTTTTAGAAATTTACTCTTATGGTTTCAATCAAATTCCCCCACCCCCAAACACTGCAGCATGAATATAATCACTTGCTTTGCAAGTTTAGTACCCAGAGACACTCCAGAAGTTGTAACAGCTGCTGGAAGAACGTTGCAGCCTCTGACTTTTTTTACACTAAAATCGCTGCAGCCAAGGTTTACTGTAAATTGATGATTTAGCTGGATTAGATGTTAATTTGCAGCTTGATATATAATTCATGAGAATGAGTCACAGAGCTAATTAGAAGCATGACATGAAATGCTCTGGAGTCCACAATCTGGGTTCTCCCTGACATGAAAGATTTGACATGTGAATATATTTTCACTTACTGAGAGAAAAGAGATAAATGACCTTTTACATCTGAATGTAAAAGTGTCACGTTGGAGATGCAGCACTTGCCTGGCTGAGAATTTGTGAAAAACCAGCAGAAGCATCCAACTTGATAGAAGTCCTTCAGAAACATCAAGTATTCACCCCTGCATCTTTTTATCTGCTTGTAAAACATCTATTCTATATACCTGTCCAGTCAGAGACATTAAATAGGTTTAAAATCCTCTGCCAGGTGAATGTTTCTGAAGGTTCAACAAGTGGCCCCAGGAACAGGCCTCATTCACACAGCCCTAAATACCTCTATACACCAGCTGAAATGGTGCTCCAGCTTTCCAAGCCTAATTGATGATGACATTAATCTCAGACCATCATTATTTAACTGTTTTGGCTGCAAGTACTGTGTTAGCTAAATGAGTAACAATAGATCCAGACAGCAGCAGAAGGGAGCCACTGTTCAATTAATGATAATGACCAGCAGTGGTCAATAAGTGTACCCAGGAAAGCATTAGTAGCACTTCATATTGGGCAACCGTTTGGTGCAGGGGATTCATTTACTAATTATTTATTTCTTGGGGCACAGACCAAAAATCAGCTCGTTACAGGTCCCAAGTGAAGTCGGTTGGGTAGTGTCAGCCTGACCTACTGGCCTTCCTGAAGGCTTTGGTGTTCACTCAGGATTGATTTTCAAAGCCCAGTTTCCCACAGATGCCTGTTTCCTTGCATGTTTACCTGTCCAGCAAGGCATTCAGGCCTGCTAAATATTATTTTGGGAAAGATTATTGCCATTAAGAAATTATTTTATTTTTTCTGCAAGTTTGGGTTAATTATCCCTTATCTTGCTACATGGTAATTGGATGATTTTGTTTCTACAACAGTTACTTGAATCACACAGACATGCTAGATATTATCTTATGCAAAATGAGACAAAGTCTTAGATACAAAAAGATGAAGGTATCACTGGCTGCATTTAAAACAAACACGGTCTGCCAGGCAGAGAGACAACAGCACCAAACATTTTCATCACTTCACAAACCAAACCACCACGACACACTAATTAGCCGGCGAGATGGAAGAAAGCATTTTGAAAGACAACTTCAAATTACATGGGAATTAGTGCAAACCTTACAGCACACAAAAAACCTGCACACTCCACACACTATTGATCCAGTCCTGGCAAAACCAAAGGCTAACCCAAGTTGAAAACATAACATCTACTGGTGATGCCACTCATGCCACACAGAGAGCATCAAGACGCAAGCAAGAGCTAACCAGATAGAAGCTACAAGCAAGCAGGCATTGCCTCAAACACCAATCATGACACCTGGCCCTGTAATGTTTTGAACTGCCTCAAAATACAACACTAATTACACCCTTTTATAATCTACCACTGTTCAGTCAAATGCTTATTTTGATCCTTAGTGAAAACGGGTTTTTTTAAACAACAAAATTCACATTTCAAAAGAAAACATGGAAAAGATAAACCAAGAAAACTAGAAACCTCTAATAAATGAACACATTTTAAAGTTTCACTTACCGTTGTAGAGACTTCTGGTACATAAATGGTCCAGAAAATCTCTTAATTGTTGCATTAAAAGGCGAAGTAATTTGGCAGAAAATAAGCCCCCTTGCTTTCCAGCTTGTCCTCAGACATCAGAGGGGCTGGGGGCGGCTGGGCTTAGATTCTGAGTGATGGCCAATTCAGTGTTGTGATCCTTGCAGAGGAGCTCCACGCCGTCCACGTTCAGATTATAAAACTTACCTTGAAGTGCTAGAAATACCACATTTTTTATACAACTTTAATTTCCAAGTCACCCCCAGCAATCATTCCACAACAACAACAACAACAACAGGCTCAACCAGAGAACAACCAGAAAACCAAAAACCAGAAACAATCCACACAACTCAAACCAGAAAAGTCCATCAGAGTCGACAACTTAAGCTCCATGAGCTTCATTTCAAAGTCTCTGCCATCCAGCTGTAACATTCACCAAATGTGACCCCCCTCCCCAAAAGATCCAACTCTTCAGAGACCTTACTGAAGACGCAAGGCGCAACACCCCCCCCACCCCTGGCATTGTCAGCAGCAGAAACGCAGACCCCCATCTGCCAGCTAGTCTGGAGAGGGAGTTTTTCTCCTACCATACTTGAAAGAGCTCCTGCTTAACATCCTCAGCTGAGTTGAGACTCCAGAGCTGGAAAAAGACAGAACTACATGATTCTAGGAAGGGGATTTTTACCAGTTTGATTAGCTTCTCAGGTATGTTTATACATAATTTACCTTAGAGGATAAGATAAAGGTTTTGAAGCATCAGTATTCTGCCGGAGCTTGTCTGTTTGGGCCATTTGCACATTAAATCTAAAAAAACCTGGCAGCTGATGCCAATGTTTGATAAATCATGACACTAGAAGAGTATGGCAAAGCTGATGCCAAGTCTGGTGCTCCTCCATGTCCTTCTCCCAGCTGTCCATCACTCTCCTTCCTCTACTGACCTCCTCTTAAGAGAATTAAGGAGAGACAGACAGTGCACTAAGTCTGCCCTATCTGAAAAAAACAAGTTTCTACCTCTCTTCCCACCCTGCTTGGTTTTTTTCCTCCACTTCTGTACTTGAGTGGTGCAAAGGATTCAAACCTCAGGAGGTAATTTTAGCACCAAATCTTTCATCAGAGGCACATCTTGTGCCTATGACACTCAAATAAGCATTCCTGCTAATCCCAAGAGGAGGGTGAACATGATTCTCAGGCACAAAACTTGGAGGGTTTATATTAAATTAAAATTTTATATTAAATTCCATTTGCTGCTATTAACAAGGCAATTTCAAGGACAGAGATACATACAATATCCTTAGATTCATCAAGCTCTTGGCATACCAAGCACCAGGACAAAAGCTCTGTCTTGCTCAAGCACAGAAGTGTACAGAAAATATATAAGAATAAACTAAGGTTTATATTCAAACTACACAAATTCATTTGCCCCCCCTTCCCCAGGGAACATTCCAGCCTCTCTTTACAAGACAAAAAAATTGAACATAGCTCATAGCAGAAATATTACCTCAGTGTTCTTGAGCATAAAGAAAGGTGCATGCACATTATTGGAATTTTTTAATTATACCAAATAGAACTTTTTTTAACTAGATTTCCTTAAAAGGAAGGAAACAAGAATAAGATAAATCAATAGGCAGTAGGAATGTAGCTGCACCCATCCCATAAACCAATAGGCAGTAGGAATGTAGCTGCACCCATCCCATAAACCAAGGAGAGATTCTCAAGTATATAAGTCACGTTATAAACTGACTGTGCTGTGTGGAAAATTCAAAAGTTTAGAAATAATTTCAACTTTAACTCAAATATACTCATGAGAATGGTCTTAAGATTTACCTGAGGACATGGAATGGTTTGGAAAGCAATCTAAAGAGTTATGCAGAAAAATCTGACAGGAACAGTGGGAAAAGGTGAAGGGAAAAAGAGCAATTGGATTCGTGTTTTTATTGCATCCTTATTAGTCATCCCCGTGGTTATTACAAGATATTGCTAATAGTCTATTCAGGTTGACAACCTAAGTCAAAAGTTGATTTTTTCATCCCTGTCATTGATCACTGGAAATTCTTCAAGTTCTTCTATCCCAGGTGAATCATGTAGGCGTAATATTTGAAAATATATCAGGAAGAAAAATAAATTTAAGCGCAGTTGCAAGCACTTTATAAATGTATACAATTCTCAAACTACTAGGTTAATTCCCGAGCCTATTTTTATCTTTTTGCTCCTGTGCTTATTGTTGTCTTATTTCATATTCTGTTACTACTTGTAACTTACATTAATCCGATCTCACTACAGCACAATAATAAAGCAAATAATTACCTAAGGGATGAAAAGAGTGTATCCCACAGTATCTTGCATAAGGATGAGAACTAAACATTTCAAGGACTGCAGCAACATATTTCTCTTAATAAAAAGAATAAAGCTTTGAAGATTTCACAAATTCTAGCTCAAGTAAGGAGCTTACTAAGAGCACTAAGGAAAGACATGAGCATGCTGTCACCTGAGGAATAGCCCCTTTGTCCCAGAGTACCATCCAAACACTTATTTACAGCTGTTCAATCATTTCATAAGGATAAGGATGTAAATACAAACACTTATGCAAACAACTGGAAGGGGGTTTTTTTATTTTAAAGGGAGGATTGACTGGGCAGGCCTAGAAACCAGCTTTCTACAGAAGCAGCTCTCATCTGAAGACAGCACCACAAATTAATACTAAATATGAAGCCTGGTTGTGTTGCATGCCACCAGTAGCACCGGAAACTGCTACAGGAAAATATTATATGCTATTTCTTCTCCTCCTTTTCTTTCAGAGCTGAAAAAGTTTTAGCTAAAGCCTGGCTGGCTCCTTAGGCAGCTAAGCTAATGCTAGTAGCACTGACCAGCAGAAATGATTGCAATCACACTACCACAATCTTCTGCAGGTGGGCAGTCATGCAGATCAGTCTCCTCACAAATTGCTGCCTAATTCTAGTCCTGTCCACCTGGGCTGGATACCCTTATTTTGTTTCTAAGTAATCACAGATCTGATAGCTGTAAGGAGAAGAAAAACAACATGAATGGTCCTTGGGTAAAAGCAATCCTGGGCTAAAAATAGCAAATCAAATTTGTATCTGTAATTTTTTTCTTTCCACCGGTGTCCGTTTCAGGCATCCTGTTACCATCAATTGGGATTTTGCAGTCTCAAAGGGCCGCAATTTAAGAGGCCTACAGGAAAATAAACCTCATCAGAACACCTTTCAAGTGACAAGTATAAAGTACAAAATGAAAGTGGTTGGAGAATTTTTTAAGCCTCATCTTAGAAAAATACAGTCTTAGCATCAGATTCAATAACACGATCACATAAATTACAAAAAAACTGGACTTTTAATTCTGCACAGGACTTTGTTGCCATACCAGATGAAAAATTAAGACTAGAAATATTACAAACTTTGCAAAGAATATGAGACTAGTAAGAGGCATTAAGATATTGAGAGGCTTGTTTATCCACTTTAGGCTATTAAAAATATATACATAAACTCCTCAATGAAGGGCAGAGTTTTTTGTGCTGCTCTTGCCCAGCAGATAAAGCAGAAGCTATCAGATCAGACTCCTTCAGTCTTCTCCTCCCCTCCCACAGGGCACCACTCACTATGTATTTAAATATCTGTGTTTGAAAACATCTCCATGAGTGTATGGCTGGCACTCGAGCAGTTTAAAGCACAGCTTTTATTGCATCATGATGCAGAAATCCTCCTTGAATGGGCACGTTTTATGTACCTCTAAGTGCCCTGCCAGCACATCTGCTGCTAAAGCAACAACTCCAGCTCTGCAGCAGCTCAGGTCTGCTGAGATGGGAGTGTGGCTTGATCAACACAAACAACAAACTAGCGATGACAAACCTTTTTTTCTGGAGTTTGACTGGAGGTCTGGTGAGCAGGGCTGCCCGAAGCCTCCCACATCTGCCTGCTGCACACCTGCAAGTTACACATGATCATTAGCACCACACTCAGATGATTGAGCAAGATGGCGTGAAGGATTATCAGGTATAAAGTCACAGAGGGAGGAATAGAGGAAGAAAATCTAGAGGATGACAATGGGAAACATAATGGAGTGTGGCAATAGATTCAGAAACAGAAATAAGAAGGGACTCTGACTATAAGATGCTGGGGGAAAACTGCAAGTAGTTGGCAAAGTCGAGCTCCCCATCCTACCTTGTCCTCCTTACCAGGATTCAAATAGTATCTTCTTTCTGGAAGAGTTTCCAAGGCTCCAATATCAGTCCTAGCTCCCATGCAGCAGTCCCCACCTGAGCAGAGAGCTGCAAGGTATCAGCGATTGGTTTTTAAGCCATAAGCATTCAAGACAGTGTCCAAAAAAGAGTTTTTAAGAGATGGAAAAGAAAGAAATATTGATTAAGGGTCACAACGATGCTGGGTTTTAGCCTTTCAGCTGTATGTTGCTTTCCTACTAAAAGCAGCAGGTAAGAAAGCCTGGGCAGAAAAGGGAGGGAGAAGGGAAGCCATATAAACAAAAATAAAAGGGTGAGAAGCAGATTCCATCATCACCAGCTTAGAGAGAGTGGCTTCAGCATCAAAAAAAGCAAGATATATAGTGTCTGAGTGTAGTGGAAGAACATAATAATAAAGAGGCACTATAAAGCCACTGCAGTAAGAAGAAATAAGCAGGGCACAGGTTAATGCTATTTTTATATATATATATATACTTCTGGGAAGACAAGCAGCTAAAATTTGCATCTCAGCACACACCCAGTACTCGCTATCACCTTAAACAACAATAAAATCTAAAAAAACCCAGATCACTGAGGCTCCTACCTTCTTTCCACACTAGGCCAAGGGCAGCAGCTCTTCCAGCCTCAGGAGACCGGCCTCAGGCTCTGCAGCAAGGGACCAACACAGGGATGGAAGCACATCTCCCACCCAAAGGCAGCTCTCTGTTCTTCCTCAACTTCTCATGGAGGGAAGGAGGCAAGCAAACAGCCCCATCCACAAAATTAAAGCCTACACCTAGGGAGAGGAGAGGAGAGGACTCGACTCGTGCGGACTCCTCAGAAGAGCCGTTACTGAGGCGCAGCCCTCGCGCCCACCCTCGTGCCCAGAACAAAGGGCCCCCCCCTGTGCTTTAATTAGTCCCAGCAGCCCCCGCTCGCCTGCAATCAGCCCCACCTGTGTCCTGCACAGGTGCAACTAATGAGGGGTAATTAAAGCCAATTAACCCCAGCTGAGGGCAGTTAGTCTCGCGCTCTGCCCCAGGCCTCTGAGCTCCCCCCTGCAGCAGGAGCTGAGGTGTCTCCTGCAAGCCTGCACTTGCAGTGGGGACCTCGTGGAGCCCCTGGGGTTGTTTGCAGCTCACAAAATGGACTTTTCATCTGTTTTCCAGTGTGGGAGAAACCTGAGGTGAAGGGAAACTGCACCAGGAAGGTGCTTTGAAACCTGAGGGCACGGGGTGCGACAGGAGGGGTTTAGAGAGGGATTTGCCAGCACCTTTTCTGTAAAAAAAGAGAACATAAAGAACACAGGAAGAGTTTTGCATTGCAAAACCAAGGTTCTACTAGAACATAAACTAGATATATGTATTTCTAGCATCTAGTTGTGCTGGGCATTGCACAATCGAACATCTCAGCAATAACTCTGCTTGCTAGGAACTCGCTCAGCCCTTCTGCAAAGCCCCACAGGCCTGTCAGCTGGAGCAGCACCCAGGTCACCTCTGGCTTCCAGAGAAGACTCTTTCCACCACCTCCTTCAGCAACCGGCTGCTTTAGCTCCTTCCACTTGCTGCTCAGGCCAGACACTGCTTGAAACCCTGCCCTGCCCTGCCCAGACACCGGCAGGAGCTGTAATTAACATTCCAGATGAGCTCCTCAGTGTGCACCTTAACGGTTTTTCCATACAAACAGAGCTGGGTCGGTCTCTTTCCTGACAAGCTCCCCTGCATACAAGATTTCTTCCTAAATTCTTTCACTGACGTTTTTACCGTGAAGCAATTCAGGAGAAATTCAGCCATTTAGATTCCCCATGAAGATCCTTGATGAGCTAGATAAACACTCTTGAACACCATCATAAAATTTCTAATTTATCTGCTGCCTTTTACTGGGGACGATGTGGTTACAAGACCACAGAGACACAACTAGGAGCATGCACAGGACATATACATGGATTGCTTTGCTGTCTGCGTTTAATTGTGCTATTTCTGTTGTGAAAGACAGTAATAAACTGATATTTTGTGCAGCTAAGTGAATACATTTTTTGCTAGTTCAACCAAGCACAATTTGGTGCCCTGAGAGCAAGAACACACTGGCCAGGAATGTGCCCATCTAGTTGTAATATTGCCAAGCAAAGCCACACTTTTTAAAATACCTTGGTTTTTTGTTAAGGATAAATGAGAAATAGATCAAGCTGTTTACTCCTATTTCTGTTGCATGGAAATCTTGGGTTCTTTAGATTATACATTTGTAATCCTGACATTTTCTGAGGAGAAATGGGACGAGTTCAGCCACCTGAAGACACGGTAAAAGACAGACACAAGAAAAGCTCCTCTCTGTGAAGAGTGCCAGAGCGAATTAAAAGAGATCTTGACAAGAATAATCAACACGATGGAAATGAAGAGGATCTGCACCATAATAGAGGTTACATGAAATCAGGCTCTGTATCAAGAGAACATCATTCCTATTTCTGCAGGTAGCTATCGTGTGTTTAGATCTTATTAAAATGCAGCATTTCAGGCTACATCCTCCAGCAGACTCAAAGGCAGGGGAAGACAGATAGATCTGCAAGAAGCATTATTAATATATTACTGAAGAGAGTAACCCTATACTTAGGACACTTTTTCCTGTGTTCTTTCAGCAGGCCCTGGAAGAAGCCACTGGTTAGTTGGCAAAATCCAGCTAATTTTGTGCAACGACAGCTAAAAGATCCCACACATCTTATTTTTTTTCTTACCTGTGAAAATTCAGCACGCTGATAGAAAATGCCAGCGAAGGGCTGAATAAGCTGAAGGACAAGGGATTAAAGGTTGTGAGGATTTCATTTTGATAGGCTAGATAAACAAATTACAGGCCAAATAAATCTACATACATCCGTGGTGAGAGGAGCTGCCTGAGGAGGTGTCAGGATGTTGTGTGTACAAGAATCTCTACCCAAACATGGAATCCTAATTGACTTTCACCAGTCAATCCACACTGGATTTCACAAAGGCAGTTGTCAATGCTGGATGGCTGGACAGCTTATTGAATTAGGGGGAAGTCACTCACTATTCTGAGCAGCCTGTCTTCTACAAGTGCTGGGGAAAGGGCTAAAAATCCCCTCAGATATGACTTACGTGGGAAAGGATTTACAAAAATTCCAGTGTACACAGGAGCACATTGTTCTGATTTTACTGCCACTGCTCTGTGAAATTAGGGTGACTTCTACAAATAATGAAGAAATGAAGTTTTGTTTATTGAACATAAGTAATTTCTTTACAAATGGCCTCCCAGATTAAACAATGTTTATATATACCTCAGAAAGCTGGGGAGAGTCCTGTTTAAATCACTTTAAGTGATGTATAAATCACCTCAAATTGTTTAAATCACCTCCAGCTCCCAAGATAGGATACTCTTTTTGTGAGGAGCAGTTAACTATGACTTTTCATACTTGGAATGCTGAATAACACATGAACATTTGACTGCTTATCTTCCACTTGGGACCCGGCCCACCTACTGGTGCTTGGGGATACTGGGGCTGGACACCCAGCTCAGCACCTTCAAGAACATCAGCTGTGATGGCCACTTCTTAATCTTCCTGCCTCCAAAGTTAAATCATTTAAACAAATAGTATAAGTTTGAGATAAGATGAGGAATATATGTTTAAAGAAGGTATCAAAATGGCTTGGTGACACATGAATGGCCTGTGGTAGAGTGGAGGTCGAAGGAGGTTCTGCAATGGTACCTTTTTGCTATGGAAGCACTGGTGTCACTCAAAAAAAGACATTTAATTGCCAGAGAATAGGAGATTCCCCAAAGGAAGGAAGAGTTTATAACAGTGTGAACCAGCACCATCCATTCTGCAGCTCAGCTCAGCCTTTGTTTTTCTCACTCTCATTCTGGATGCTCCCGTTTGTGTTTCCCTTTCCCTAACCCATCTATAAAATGCAGAGATCCCATATAGTTGACACCAACTAATCCCCCAGGCTGGGGAGAACTGCAGGGACCACTACACATCACAGAGCCCTTTATCCTGTTATGATATACATCTTTAATATGCATTCCTATGGCACACAACAAACCCAACTCTAGTGCAGCCACGCATGCAGAGCACATGTCACCAGTCAGTGGGAAGTGGGCCTGGGGGGATTTCAGGCTGAGAGGGGGGTGGTTTATTTATGATATGAATATGACAACTCTTTTAATGGAGTAGCTGAAATGGAGCAAATGCTGTTCCACCACTAACAGTTGTATATGTTTGGTTAAAGTAGTCAAAGGGAGGGGGGAAATATACATATTTTCAATGCTATTTAATGTTTTTAAAAATAATCCTATGTATTCCACTGAATAATGTGGTGGATACGGAAAGTCATGATGACTTTGATTTTTTTCTTATATCTAAGAGCCTGGTTAACACAGCTGAATTTCTTCACCATGTAAGAAATTTCACTCTATTTTTTGCTTTCCTTTTTCATCCCATTTGTTTTCATCAGGTACCAGCTTGCTGGCCAGAGAGCCAATCTCATTCCATATTGATTTGTGGCGAGACAAAAGGACAGAAGAAAGCAAAAAGAAAAGGGAAAAGGTAGCCAAAAAAAAAAAGAAAAAAAGAGAAGCCCTTGACCTCTGTCCCTTCCCTTCCCTGGCAGCCTGGGTAAGTGATAAATACACAAGGAATTCCTCTGCTATAACTGGTATACATTTATTTCTCAGTCAGTTAATGTGGTGTGGCAGCAGTTGTGATTCAGCAGAAAATATTTTCCAGCAGACACTCAAAAAACCCAGATTAGCTGGGGGAGAATAAACACGTTTGCGTGCCCCTCCTCTCTGAGGTCTCTCGTTACTGGTACCCCCCAAGCTCAAACATTCAGACCATGCTTCAATTCCAGATGCTTTGAGCCTGGGCTGTGCCTGTTTAGGTGCTGCTAGTGCAATGCTCTTGCTGTACTAGGGATGAGTGATTTTCAGCACTGCTGATGCTGATGCTCTTCAAAACCCAGGTTCTGATCAGATGAGCTGCCGAGCTGCTGAGACTGTCACAACTCTGGAGGGCAGCTGGGTTCTGACACGTCAGGGACACGGTGAACACGCTCGAGGGCTTGCAACAAGCACCATTTGGAATCAATCTAAGTATGTGATGTGATAACAGTTCAGCGTGAGAACTAAAAGTACCAGATATGCTCATTATAACTGCGAGTAACTTATGCACAGAGTCTAATGTGGAGAGAAACTGAAGCAATACTCCCGTGGATGGAGATCATGTTGCAGCAAGACACGTTATGAGCACTCAGCTCGTGCCCTCTCCTGATGCATGTGTGCACGTCTGGCTTATCTTGAACTGCTGCCCATCAAAAGGGGGTTCCAGACAGAACTTCCTAGGGTGGTGATCTATAGATCAGACACAGCTCTGCCCAACGCTGACTCAGCATTGCCTCTGACCCAAGTGTTTGTTGTCACAGGGAAGCAAATTACAGAGAAACAAGAGAAACACTGTGGAGAGACACTGGAGCCCCTCTTGGCAGTCAGATGCTGCTCAACATCACAAGAAAATGATGGACCAGGAACTAGGGACTATAAGAAAATAGGAAAGTGACAGTCTTTATTTAATCAAAGGGACCAAAATATCCTCCCAACAAGGACAAATGGAAAGTTTCATGGCTGCTCTGCCATTTCTTCTCCCATTGCTTACAGGGTAGAAAAGGTTCTATGCTGTTTAGAATCCTTCTCTATAAAGAAAATGGAAAATATCCTAAAGGTAAGATTTCAAAGTTAATTCTCTCCCATTCTGAAGCATCACCTGGAAATCTGAGCTGTCTCTGTTTTAAAATGTATGTACTTTCTGCTTATTTTTAGTGTTCATAGAAAGACAGACAAGAAAGGTGAAGGATGGGAGCGGGGACATCAGCCTAGAATTGGAAATGCTCTGCACTATCTAGGTAATCTCATATTCATTATATGCAAACACGTTAGCAATCCATCAACTCTGAAAGATCTGCAAACATTTAAAAGATGACAGCTTTAATTCCAGAACCGTAAATTCCAAAATATGCTCCCAAAAGCAGCTCGTGTCCATAAGATATCAACAAAATAGGAGTTGTAGTTTAAAAAAATCAGAATTTAAAAATAACATGGTATTATTCATGGGCCAGAGAAATGTTTATCTGGGGAGGAGAGTTTGAGGGTTTTTTTTCCCCAGGGACTAAACAGAACCTCTGAAGATGGCTGAAAACAACAACAGCAACTAATAATTTGAAGTTATTCAAGCTCTAGAGAGTTCTCTTTCTTTTCTATATCCTCTCTCCTTTGGTTTTGCTAGAGCATCTGGCAGAAAATGCCGCTGGTTTATTGCTGCTGACAGGGGAATGTTAGTTTCACAGTCCTGGAACTTAAACACACTAAACCTACCAGTCTTCTTATGTCAAGAAGCAGGTATCTTGAAATCTATGGACCTGCCAGGAAAGAGGAACCTTCCATCTACAGTTTTCTACCCTCATTATCTTTATTTTGAGAGAGCAGAGCCCAAACACCTCCCTCACTGAGCAGCACCTCTGCAGAAACCTGTGTTCTGGCTCATGGAACTGGAATACCAAGAGTGCCTTTCAGGTAAACTAGCCTGGTTCATCTGTACAAATAAAATAAATATTTCCGATCCACTTGACACCTTCTGCAATCCTCAGAGCACCATCTGTTTTTAAGCAAACAACTGCAATTCATAAAGCAATCTACCTACGGTGATTTGCAGACTGGTTCAGACCTTTATCCCCAAGTACACTGCCAGACAATTACATATTTCCCTAAATCAATGCTTCCTGGAGCTTCACAATCAATGCAGATGTCCTTTTCTTTCTTTAGAACTGTATCTATTCCTAAATTGGATTAGATTAAATGATATTAGATTGATAGATAATACAAGGCATGCCTTGGCTGCACAACATTTCCAATGCTTTTTCAGTTGAATCTTTGTGCACGCAGTTTGGGATTCAACTGAGGTTCTATTCTCTGCTACTGCCTTTGACGAAATTTATTTGGACATATGAAAATGGAAGAAGGTGACGTGGAATTGGTTCAGATCAAAAGCAGGGAGAGAAGTGGGGAATAACAAGTAGGGGATCTCCATCAGCTCTTTCTCCCCTTTGTACGTAAAAATCTCTGATACACAGAAAACAAGGGAAGGATCTTTAGTGACAATCGTACTCACCCCTAATGAATCAGGATGGTATCAACATTGCATCAGGTGCTTGGGCCTCTACAATATAAATTTGATACTCCTCGTGTGATGAGAAGCTTCACTGTAAAAAAAGCCCTCATAGTTTCATCATGTAAACCCAAATGATGCTGCATTTTGACTGTCTTGCTATTTAAGTACTTTGAAAAATAATCTCAGTTCTTCCCCTAGCAATGGGTGTCTCAGATCATAGAGATTTTTGGAAGATATAACCCAACCAAACAGAGATGGTTGGTTTAGAATCAAAACCCCTCAATCTAAGAGTGTTGTGAAAGGAATTCTCTGAACTCTGTGTCTCAGTTCGGGTAAATAAGGAATAACCACGCTGAGAGAAGGGTTACACAGAAATATTACAAGTATTTCAGATCTTACCCAGATATTTTCCCAGCTCTAAATCTGCAAAGGACTGGATTCCAGGGAAAGGAAATTATGTGATAAGGTGAGCTAAGAAGCAGTTTAATTTATGGGGTAGTTAAGCTGATATGTCAGGATTTATGAATGCTTTTGGAAAGGTCTGAAAAGTTTGCAGAAATGAAAGAATATTGGTGTGCTTCTAAAGTTCAGGCCACTGTCAATTCCTCACTTCTCTCTTTTCATGTCAGATTGCAGCTTTTCTTGCTTATGACAACTGCCACCAAAACAGAAATCAGTTCCTTAGGACCAGGCATTTGTTGGTGATCAGAAAAATTGTTAAATGCTGTTTTTTCTCTACATTATCTCAATAGTAACCTAAAAAGAGAATGAACTAGTCACTGGCTGAACAGAATCTAGATCCCCTCAGGCTACTATGGCATGTAAATTATTTTTAACCCTAAATTACACCTGTAAATCTAGCACTGTAGTTTAAAAGATCTTGACGGTATTTCCAAAATGTGCAAGATACTTTAATAGCAGATCTAACCTAAGACAGATTTAATCTCAAACAGATAATTGCAATCTTAGTGTCAAGGTAAAAATACTATGAGAACAGATGTTCTAAGGATGTAAGAGACTTTTGATTCTGGTGTGATCTAGAAAAGGGTAAAAGTAAAAGACAGTTGGGGAAGTTTGGGAAGGAAAGCAGAGGAGAAAAAAAAAAATCATCAATCACTGCAGAAGCTTTTAAGCAATAATTAGCAAGAATTCAAATAACAGCTGCTCCCAACTGATTTGTTCATTCCTAGCCACAGAGATTTCAACTGGTACCAGCAACTGTTGCAATGGTTCTCAACGTGCAGCCTTCAATGGGATTTCAGCACTGGCACATTTCCAAGGTGCCAGCCAAGCAGCAGATCCACGTGAGACAGAGCAGGCAGGAGAATCTCTCCCCTGGTGAAGAGCTCCACACTTTCATGTGTAAGTGTTTAAAGCTGGAAGGGAAAGGGTAGCTGGGGTTATTGAAGAAACCTGCTGGCTTTTTCCCAACAGGGGAGCATTC
The DNA here is from genome assembly GCA_013401335.1 of Brachypteracias leptosomus. NCBI lineage: Eukaryota > Metazoa > Chordata > Aves > Coraciiformes > Brachypteraciidae > Brachypteracias > Brachypteracias leptosomus. The sequence continues at coordinate 44,020 of VYZX01014789.1, forward strand.
CAACAACACAGAGCATCAGCTTCTGCTTCCAGCCTTTTGGGGGGTGGCATTCACAAAAATACCCAGACACAGATCCATTGCTGTACTGAGCTCCTTACAGTTTGGGAGCCTCTCCCAGCTGCGTTTCACCACTGCAAATAAGGTATTCTCCACAAACTAGGAGTGATTACAGATAGGGTCTTAAATGTGCACTATTTTGAGAAATAAACCAAGTATTCAGATTTGAAAGCAAGGGGGTGAGGGTGTTGTTGAAAACACTTTGTGCATCCTTCACTATTTCCCAACAGTTCTTTCAATCACTAGCTTAACATCTCAAAAGATTTCTTGGCTTTTAAGAAAAACTGGTAAAATTTTCAATTGTAATTTTTCCCTCTTTTTTTCCCCTAGTTTTTCTTAAGTCACAGTTGAAAAGCTCATTTCTTGCTCGAGTAACTCAAACACTGTGGAATAAGAGTTAAATCAGAGCTCCTTCTACGTGCTGTCAGTGCAGCTATTTCTGCATGCTCAGGAGTCCTCAGGCTCCCCTTTCTCCTTTGAGGTCCACTCCAAAGCTGGGGAAGCCCCAGGTTATGGCCAAGGCACATACTAATACACTGAATTTCTTCCCTCAACAAAGTACATGTGCTTTACAGAAAGCTGAAATTTTCCTATTTACCTGTTGTCTTTTAATTAAAGAGAAATTAAATGACTTTGGTCATCACTTCTCTTGTGACAACATTTCTTCTCTCCACTCCCTGCAAACCATGCCCAGCTTTTTGGAGCAAGTGCTGATTCCAGCTCTGGGATATCTTCTCATAAAGAGAAGCAGCAGTAAATAGCATCACAGGGCTGACAACCTTGAAAGGATTCTCAAAGTAAACGTGATTGAGGGAATTTGTGGAGGTGCTAAACAAATTTAGAGCAACTTAATAGAAAATTTTAAGCACTTTAAAAGGAAGAAAACACATTTTTCCCCTTGTACAGTAATCTTGAAAAGCCTTTTAAATAAATAATGCTGTGACATTTGATATAATTAGGTTCAAAACCTATCATGAAATGCCATCCATTTAGGGGTTTCTATTTAACAAACTATCAGGACTTTGGATGAGAGGAAAAAAAGAATCCTGATGAACAATTAAACAAATGTCATCTCTTTACTCGATTCCCTTTTATTTATTTAGAGAAGAAAACATTAATAGAAATTCAGATACATTAGGACACGATGATAACTCTGGTACATTAATAATGCAAATAGCATAAGAAGGTTAATTACTTCTCAAATGAGCAGTTATTGTCTAAGGTTCTTCCTTTGCAAAATACACCAACTCATGCAAAGACAAAAGCAATTCTTTTTTCTTCTGTCTGCAGCCACTCTCAAACACACACAAGCATTTTGACCTGTTGGGTTGAAAATAATTAAGAGTCCACTATCACGGGCTGAAGTCCAGCATTCAAAAAATCAGGAATATATTAGCAGTGGAAAAAAACCTCCAGCCTTTCTGCAGCATCAAAACAAGACAATTATTTCTGTACAACGGGGTCACGCCGCTGCTAAAATGGACCTTTCCCCAACAGGCCAACACGGAAGCACCACATTTGACTTTCAGATGATCGGGCTGCTCTTGAAGACAATTAAACCCCCCCAGCTGCCCTCCTGCTTTGGTGTGAATGCCTTCTCCCAACTGTTTTAACACTGCGGGAGAGCCAACGCAGGGAGCCAACTGTTTATGTCACACTCAGGTAATTAGCCGAGTTGACTTTCCTGGTTTAAACTGTTTGAGAGCTGGGATTTCAACATCTCTAGTAATTATTGTAAGAAAAAAGTTCTAAAGGTGGGTTCTGCTGCAGTGGGACCAGCATTTCAGCCACAGGTAAGAGTCACAGACACGGTGGTGGGACAAAATTTCAATTAACGGTTTTTATTTGTAATCTTAGATATGACTGGGCATTTATTAGGATCCACTGAGGAAGTGTTCTGCAGGCCTTCAGTCCATAGATAGATGATTTCCATCTGCACCATGACAACAGAACCATCCAGACCTCTCTGTCTACATAAGACCCACCTTGGATAAAGTGTTAGAAGACACGGCCCATGCAAATAGAAAGTCTAGATCCATATTTCCAGAAGCTCAACATTTACTGGTTGGCTCTGAGCTAAAAGACCAGCCTCTCATTCCTCCAATATTTTATTTATTGTTCTCCTTAGTCCTCTGGCTGCACTAACCCTGTGAATAGGGAATGCCAGGAGAGTTTCTTGGTGCTTTATTTTAAATTGAGCTTTATTTTAAATTGAGCTTTATTTTATCACCAGCCCCTCTGTCCAATAAGCACCTACATCACCTTGAGGCAGCTCTTCTGATGGACAGCACAGATCTCTCTACATCATCTTATGCCCCCATACAGATTACCATTCTTGCCATATATTAATTAACCTCTTCCTATATCCTCATCATGAAGTTCATGACAGTGCAAGAAGCACACTGGAGTTTACTGCAATATTGCCAACACTGCTTTTTTTCCACTTAAATCTGCAGCTTTCCAAACTCCCTCCTACCCACCTGCCTCCTTGTGCCATACTGGGAAGAAATGGCTCTGGCTGGACACTCACCTTCGACCAACACAAAGGTACCACCTGGGTAATTTAATGCAACCTCTCCTAGTGACTTAAGGCATTCCAGGGCTATCAGAGGAATTCAAGAAGAAATAAATAATGTGTGATACCATTAGGGACTGAATTTTAATGCATTTGGCATTGGGAGGAAAGGTGCTAGATAAATGTGGGGGATTTATTATTATTATTACTGGAATATTTATAGGCTAGTATGTCCTAAACTCAAGTTTTATGAGATAGCAAACTAATGAATATTTTTAAACATTTATAGTGTCATAAAAAAAAATAGATTCTACCGGCAGAGTTAGCTGCTGTCCATGTGAGTGTGACTGGCAGAAACAGACCTCGGAGTATTTGGCTCTGGAGCCCAATGACAATTTCACCCCTTAAAATCCACTTTGGTATGAAAACCTTTGGCAATTGTCAAACTGGTCTAAGCAAAATGGTTCCAGCATAGATTCATGGATGGAGAAGAGCCTTATTTAACTATCAGACTATAAGATTAAAAACCTCACCCCCAGAACAGCAGCATCCCACGCAGACCCATATTATGTAGGAAAACAGTTTATACTTTCTTCCCTCTTCTCCAAGTCAGTGCTAGCAACTTTTGAAGGAGCCCAGAAGGGCATGAATAAAGGTATTTCAGTCAATTCTTGCATTTTCTGGCAAGATCCGTCCTTACAGGCAACAGAAGAGAGAATCCTCTAGCTAAATAATTGGCAGTAAACAAGAGTAATAGGCCATCGATGAAGAAAGGTTGTCAGAAGAGTATAAAACATCAAATGAAGATATTACCTCACAGTACCAGATCTAAGACCACCTCCAAGATCTAACTCAAAGCAAATCCTTGAGTTGCCTGCTTAAAGCAATAAATATTTATTTTTTTCACTGAAGAAATATCTGAATTTGGTCTTGGGAAGGACCAAAGGGATTCAAAGAGAGATGAGGCAAGAGGATAGGCCCCTTAACCCCAGTAAATATCATTTCCACGTGGTTTTACCAGGTCACCAGCAGCTACTACAGCTCTCTCAGTCCATGCTGTATCCACTAAAATTCAGCTATTTATAAGAAAAATCTGCTGCAGCTGTGTCCCCCAATGACCACTGATAAAATGGGAATCATCAGAGTTAAAAGACAAAGAAATAAAAGGAAACTCCACTGACTTTGCATCTCCAAAGAATCCCGGTCAAGAATATGCAAAGAGTTTCATTGATCAATTTTCTGTTTTATGACGGAATTTTTCATCTATTATTACCACGAAAAAGAGAAACTGGTATTCATATTTTATTATGTATTATCTCCCTCTCCTGTGAAATTCATTCGGAATATAAATATTTATAGTATTAGCTAGATCACTAGAAAGTATTTCATGTTTTGTGGGCCACTTATATAAAAGGACTCGTCGTTTTCAGGGCAAGCCACAGAAATAATTCAACATGTTTTTGTCTCAGTCCTGCAAAAGCCTTGATGCTGTAATTTGTATATTTGTTTGTACTCTGACATCATTTTCTCTAAGTTCAGGACCTTAGTTGGCTTTGCTGTTTTCCTTCTGTTCCTTGTCAATCCCGAGGATGATGCACTGTGACAAACATCCCCTTGTATTAACATCTTCCATATTGTTTGGCAGAACAAGTCACAAAATGAAACTATATCTTCTTTTCCACTGTCAGAATTATGATTTACTCTTAGGCTTGGAAGTACTGCTTTCTGCTCCAACCTGCAATAAATTTTGTACAATTTCCTAAGCCATGAAGCAGACCTGAGGTGGTCTCTTGATGAGCAATAAACTCACCAACTTCCACCAAGGTCTTCTACCACACCGCTCTGAAAATAGAAGTGAAACTCTCCAGAGGTGCAACCCAAAATTAAAAAAGGTGAAAGGCAGCTACTAAACATCACAAAGTAATTACAAATACTGCACTAGCTCCAGTCTGGTTATAGGATGTTGGGGATTTTAATATATACAACATATATACAACAGAATCATTTAGGTTGGAAAAGACCTCTAGGATCAAGTCCAGCCTTCATCCCAACATCTCCCTGACCCCCAGACCATGTCCTGAAGCTATTCACATCTACTCAGGGTTGAAAATTCTCCCCATGCTCGTTGAGTACCTTGGGAAACAAGGACCTGCTTCCCTCCAGCACTTCATGCACAATTAATATCAATATTCGGCATTAACAACAACAAATAGCCCAGAGCACTGCTGTAATTAGCAGTTGTTATGATAACCACCTTCAAGGATCAGTTCCCAATTAAATATTCCTATAATTTTTCCTATGATAATTTTCTTTATTTTTTTCACAAACATTTATAGTGTGGATTCTTATATATAATACATCCTGCTTGCCAATCCTAATATTGACATAGCTAAAATTGATTTTCTGTGGCATAAATGATCTTAAAAGACCAGTGTTTTGTACCAAGCAGTA
>VYZX01014795.1:6067-19937 GCA_013401335.1 Brachypteracias leptosomus
AGTTAAGTACACATTCCTTTGGTACATGTGTGGCTAATCTACTTTTAATTGAGCTCCATTGTTTTCATATATTTAGTAAACAAACGTGCATAGGTACAAAAGCTGCTGCTTGTTTACAACACAAACAGTATGCAGCTTGCTGGAGCTTTGGACAGGCACCCTCGGCAGTAAATGTGGTAGAGCATAATTTCTTTGTGCTTTTCGCATTTTTCTTTTTTTTTTTAATGTTTCCTGGATTCTGGTGTCCCAGCGGCCTATTCTGTGTGATTATCACAGCTGAGTGTAGGTGAAACACAAGTTCTAGCTCCACACAGAGACATCTGTGTGCCAGCATTTTTAGAGGGTATGAACTGGGTTTTATTTTGGTTTGATCTCCCTTTTTTGATTAATATTAAGGCTCTTTAAACTGAGCTAAAAAGGCAGGATTCTGTGACTCTGATGACTCTTTTATTGCCTTACTGGGAACATGTCATTCCCTTTTCACCTGCCTTTAAAAGAACAAGTATGCTGCATGTTACTTTCCCTATTGCTATTCAATATTCAGCATATGATCTTGAGAGACATCCTTTGTTTCGTGTATTAAATAATGGTTGATTGCAAAAAGAACAGGACCATTCCAAAACAAGGTTCAGTCATCTACTTCCCTTTTTTGGGGAAAGGTNATTGATTAGAAAGACTCAGAGTTCCTGAGGACCCAAAGTCTTTGGCAGGAGATATATTTAATTCCATAATTTTCCAGATGTAGTTTTGTAGCCTGCTGTTTTGCTTGCTTGCACTCTTTTTTCTTCTCATTAATAAAGTCAGAAGTAGAAACTCCCTCAGACATTCTCTTCATAGGCTTGCACAGTTGACAGTATTCCTTTATAAATCATCTCCCTGTGTAAGCTTTCATTTTGGTTCCTTGAGAGGGGTTTTCCAGCCTGTCTGGTGACGCATATTAAGCCTCTTTAAACTGAGCTAAAAAGGCAGGATTCTGTGACTCTGATGACTCTTTTATTGCCTTACTGGGAACATGTCATTCCCTTTTCACCTGCCTTTAAAAGAACAAGTATGCTGCATGTTACTTTCCCTATTGCTATTCAATATTCAGCATATGATCTTGAGAGACATCCTTTGTTTCGTGTATTAAATAATGGTTGATTGCAAAAAGAACAGGACCATTCCAAAACAAGGTTCAGTCATCTACTTCCCTTTTTTGGGGAAAGGTTTTAATTTGCTTCATATTGCCCGTAAAGTGCTCTGGGAAGAAATGTCTACATCTGGGTCAGTATCTTGTTCCTCTTGCTGAGGGATGAGAGATGTTTGGGGCAGTTGCTGGATCAGGGCTTTGCTTGGATCCATCACATCTCCTGTAGAAGCACAGGGGAACTGCCCAAGAGCTATCCCCATTCCTACCAAGCCTGATCCTGTTCCCTCTGTGTCACTGCAGGGAGAACAGGGTGGATTGTTGGCAAAGACAGTGGTGTCCTCACTTCTTACCTTGAGATAAGCACAAGAAGTTTCTACTGGCTGGATAATCTTTGCTAATACATATTTCTAGATGGCAACTCTTCTGCTGGCAGGTGGTTATGGATCTGTAATCAGCCTACTGTGTTTAATATACCCCAGTATTATATTCTTGACTAGAGGCTCCTGCTGCATGACAGCTCTCAGCCCATCCTCTTTGCAGTGAGGGATGCTGCATCTGTTCATCAGGATGCTGTCCATCTTAGCAAAGTCTCAAAGTGACATCTAGTGGAATACCTAGTCTCTGTGGAGAAATTTAATTAAACCACAGTCCCTTTATACCAGCACAAATATTGTGAAGGAAAACAACTCAACTCCTTTGACATTTTTGCAAATAGGTTCAGTGGAAACTGCTGTGTTTACTTTAACTGACATTTGTTTTTTCAGTCAATTATCTCTCAGTTGTTTTTTCTTCCATAATTTATTACATGCAGCTCAGCCATAATAATAAATACAAAGTTGTTTCTCCTTTCTGTTGTTGTCTTGCAGACTCTGCTACAAACAAATGAAATAAAAATGAGTCCCCCTAATCTCCCTTGCTTCCCCATCTCTGTGGTAGCCTCTAACTAGTTATTGTGGACCTTAGAAGTCTCATATGGAGCAGAGTTTAATCCCAAATGTGAACAGAAGATTAGTCTGCAACTCTAGTGTTTTTTCCTCATGCTTCGGGCCTGCTCCAAGCTGCACTAAAGACACTAAGAGTGTTTTTTTTACCTCAGTGGTCTTTGGAGCAAGCCCTTTAACGGTGACACTTAAACACAGCTTTTAGCCAGATGATACCTTTCTGCCTCAGTTGTTCTCTCTGAAATAAAAAACACTCCACCTTGATGCAGTTCTTCACTTCTCACTTTTAATTTTGTTCAAGAATTTCAAGAAATCTTTAGAACTCTCCAAAGAAAAACTACCCAAAAGCCCGATTTGTAAAAGGACTATTCTTATAATGGGGAGTGGAATCACAAGCTGGACTTCTGCAAGTGTTTCCATTGATTTCAATGCTTGGTTTGTAGCCAAAGCTGCAATGACAAATTATTTTTCTAGCTCTTCAATCAAAAGCTAAGCAGAGGAGAAACTTTTTTTTTTTTTTCCTTGCTGTTTGAGAATGAAAATAATATGTTTGCAAGGGCAGAGCATGTTCCTTACAACTCTTAGGCATGCAGCAGCTGTGTTTTAAGTGATTTAAGAAAAAGCAGTGAAACAACAGAGCATATTGTGCACCTATTTAATCCACCAGGTACTGTCATGCTGCTACTTTTCTTTGTGCACAAAAATAGTCTGATCTTTAATTGAAACCTTTCATCATAGCAAACCAAATATTTTACAGCCAAAAATCTTCAGCTGGTCAGTTTGTCTGAAGATATTTCCATATTCTGAGCAGTTATTTTAAAATCCTGCCAGTTGAAAACTATTTTACTTCCTCTGTTCTTCATAAAGAGCAAAAGGAGCAGCTCAAGAGCTACATGAAGTTTTATATTCCATCTGGGAAGCTCATTAGCCATCCACAGAAATTAGGCTATTTAAAGTAACAGTAAATAAAGATGTGAACATATGGAATTTGGAAAGCTGAATCCACTGGAAAGGAGTTATTTTTCAAAGTCCTTTTCAATATGGCTTTTGCCAATAATACAATGAATCCGTGACATATCCGATGAGTCTATAAAAATCCTCTATGTTCAGTCTTCCAAATAATCAGGAAAACAGGAGGACAAAGTAAGGAAGGAGGAAGGAAAAGAGACAGGAAATCAATACAAAACTCAGTGGTATTTTATAAGGATATAACAGTGTTAATTTTTTTATTCTTTGTACTTAAAAGTTAATGTGCATATAGCTTAGAAGTGTTTTCTTGCCATAAAATGCTTTGCACAAAAATATTTAGAAAACCAAGTACAAAGAGGAGTTTCCTTTCATAATAACTTGACATAATAAAGTTTGGAGAGCTGTTAAGTTCACACATCTGTTAATTGGGATATGCTGGAAAATGCCCTTCAGATGACAATTATCCTTGTAGACCATAGATTTACTTTGATTTCAGCAATAAGGTTCACAGATGTCAATAGAAGGGGCTTGGTGTGGCTCTTAGAGGAGAAAAGGAAAAAAGGAAAATCAAAACTAAAATTGGAAATACATTATGGATTTACTGCACTGTCTTTCCTACAAGTCTGTTTTCCCCGGTCTGATACAACCCTGTACCAGGTATGGATGAAGAGCTTAACTCTTGACTGATTCTGGTGGGACTTCAAAGAAATCCTCTGGCTTATATTAACGTAAAAGCAAAGCAAAAGACTAATTAGGGAATGCATATTTAAGTATGCCACACAGAATACATGCAGTCACGCCTTTGCTAATGTAAATTCCAAACCCAACTTTTTAACCAAAGAGATGGGCACATGGTATGAGTGCAACGTTGCTGAAAGCTCAAGCAGATGGTCTTGCTCAGGGGAAAGAGGGGAGCAGCCCAAAGGCTAAGACTGTCATCCAGGGCAGGATGCTGAAGTAGAACAGTCAAAGAGAACAGGAGGAAATCTATAGTCTGCATTACCATGTTTCATTTGACATTTAAACACTTCTCAAATAAGCTTCTCTTTTTTTCTTTTCTTTTTTTCTTTACTTTAACTTGGAAAAAAGTGGGCCAGCTTTTTAAAGGTTGATTTCATTGGAAATTAAGCATTTGAACAGCTCTAAAAATCTGACCCAGAAAGATCACTTCCAGTGATATTGCAAGCAATGCAAAAATACCTGAGCTATCCTACTGCAGCTTTGTGAAAAGATGAGTTCAAACTTTGAGATTCAGTTGCTAACTCTGTATCAAAATTTGTAAAATGATATCACCTTTTTTGATGAGATACTATTTGATAAGGATAATTTTACTAGTTTTAAGTTTAAGGTAATTTGATTGAATGTATTAATTGAGATGGGATTTTAAAATTGTCATTCTCATTTCAGGTTACCTACAGAAATAAAGGAATGAATGATCATCACTTCAAACAGGGACATTTGCCTTAAAATAAGAGCCACATCCTTCCACTTCAGCCCAGGCTAGAGACTAGTAACAACCTTCTGAGTATGATTCTGGCCCTGATATAAAAAAAATTAATAAATGACCACAGAAGAAAGAACTACACCTGTGCTTGTCAATAAGAAGTTTCTTCAGAGAAGTTAGACAAACATATGACACAGACACTACTGCATATAATTTGTAATTTCCTGAGCACCAGTTTACTTTTGACCACCAGCAGGGTTTCTTTGTTTTTCATTAGCACATGGCTAAAGCTCTCTATGTAACCATATCCAGATTGCTAATGAAAAAATATTGTCTGGAGTCAGACATGTAATCTGGAGACTACGGGTATAATGAGGGTAGGGAGCAACATATCACCCTGTGCACGTACTGAGTGCCTTTGTTACCCATGCCACTGCCACAACTGAGCCTATAGAGTATTTTTTGGGCAGATGCATGTGCAAATCTGCCTCTAGGTGGAGTTTCCATAGACTAGTGATTTTGCAGATTCCAAGCCCTTTCATCTTTTCTTTTTTGTTGTTTTTTGACTCAGTGCCCTATCCTCACTGCTGAAAATTTAATTGAATTCTAACTAATAGAAACAACACAGATCCTTACATTCTGTGGAATGTGATACATCATAACAAAATTGCCTCCATTTTTCCTGCTCCAGTCACAAATGGTGCTCATCACGTGCTGTAATAATTTTTGGTGAGGACCGTCAGATTTTCTGACATGATTCTGTTTGATGAAAGCTCTGTGATAAGGTAGGCCAGGCTGCAGATCATAAATCTTCTGTAACTGCGTGTACAACCACAAAAGCACATAATCCTGCACAACTACTAAACTACTATGGTGCAAACATAGGATAGATCCTTCTTTAAACCAGAATAAAACTGATTCTGATGATCTGAGGCCCTCTGAACTCGCTGTCCGTTTTACCATGATACTCCAGTAAGGCTGTTTCTGTTTTGAGATACACCATGTGTCCTACCCTGTCTTCTTTCTACTGTCTACTCTCCCACACATTTCAGTCAAGGTTTTATCTACAAATGCCTCCTTGCAGATCAGACCACACCTCGTTCTTATGGTGGTGTAAAGTTGGTGCTTGGGGCACATGGGGAGAAGGAGCAGAAGAGGGAAGCAATTATTCTCTTCATACATAGACACTTCCTCCTTCTTTTCCACCCCTTAGAAGCACAGGAAGTTCATCCTCAAACCATATGGTACCTAGAGATATGCTGTGAGTCTTGGGGGAATGCCAGGGCCCGGCAGTACCCTTGGGGGCCAGGGAACCCTTCACCTCGACTCCTCTCCCCAACTTTCCATGGCACAGTTTCCTTCACAGGTTTCCTTATCACACTTCTGCCAGCGCATCTCCTCCCTGGCCTGCAACACCTGTGCTGCATTACAGTGCAGCAAACAATACCCACACTGAGACAGGCAAACTGTATTTCATTTGTCAGCCTCACTCCACTCCACAAAAGCCACTGGAATTAATCCACTCTGCAGCTTTTGATAGTCTGTTGCTGAGAGGCTGGGTGGAGTTACTGGGGGCACTCCAGGAAGGGTTACCTCAAGGCCTTTATATCAAGGTTTGAGTGCACCAAGCTGTGTTTGAACTGAGCGGCAGTAATTGTTTCATTACTGTGATGTGCTGTTTCTCTCTAAGCTATCCATTGGCAATGATGTAATCAAAGTCGCTTGACATGGAATTGGCGGACACACAATGGTTTGTCTGCTTTGGCATTTTTGATCCACTTTGTTAGTAGGACCTGCTTATAATTTAAAATATATTATTTCCTTCAATGTGGCATAGTTTTGAAAAATAGCATGTGATGCACTAATAAATTATTCAGTCTTCTGAACAGGCTACATGAAAAGCACATTTTTCCATCTGCATCTGGCCAGGCATTTGCAACTGTTTCTCTTGGATATGTACCCCAGCACACTTAGCCATGATTTTGTGACCTCCAGAAAGGATTAATGCAGTATGTTGTGCATGGAGCTGCTAGTGAAGGTCACTTGGAAATGTAGGCTAGTGTGACATGTGGCTGCCCACCTGCTCAATGCTGTTAGCTGCAGGGAGCGTGTTATTCTGGGACTCCAAACTGGAGTGAGTTCATACCCTGCAAACAACAGGCAGAGGGCCCAGTCCCTTCTATCCTTGCTGCAGTGCTCAGTGCTGCTGGGTTTGCTGGGGTTATTTCTCACAGGACCAACAATAGGAGACTATCTACAGCTATTGCAATGCAATATGAAAAAATCAGATCATATGAAAATCAGAACTTGAGAACAGACCCTTAAAATGTCTTTTTGTGGGGGAAAAGGAGAACTTACTGCAACTGCTGGCAATAGGGAGGTCCTTTATAATTGTTGTTAAATTTGCAAAACAGGTCAGTTCTACTCATCTGTTCACCAAAACTCATCCTTTGTGCTTTGATTCACTCTGGAAGTTGGTTTGGATTAGACATTACTTCTTTTTGTAGAGAGAAAAATGAGATCAGCTGCAGTGCTCAGAACCCCAGTCTATACCCAGGATGTTCTTACAGGAGGGAAACCAGGATGATATTAGTCCAAGGGAACTGAAACGTGTTGGCAGCTCAGGACACCATTTTACTTTCTCTTTTTCCTGGGAAATGGTGTTGTGCAGTGAGATCTGAGATAGGAAGGCTTATGGTAGAGATTTGGGGTTTAGAATTTATTAATTTATTGTTTTTATTGTGTTACCTGCCTTCCACATTCAAAGATATTGATCAATCAAACAAGTAGCATTTGCACATGAAATGAGCACTGGTGTAGTTTGCAACAACCTGCAGAAAGCCAAAATGGTCTCAGTACCCTTAAGCATAGTGAGTTTCATAGGTGGGTATACTCTGTTGTTAAGGACTAGATAAACAATGATGATACAGACTGAATGTAAAGCCACAGAAAACATTTTATTTTTGTGACAAAAGCTACTCAGTGTGCCAGAGACATAACCATGGTCACATTCAGCTAAGATACATCAGGATTTGAATGTCCTGGGCCTTAATTTTGATGAAAGACTTTTGCATACCAACAAAAAGAGAAATAATCAGTACTGCCTAGAGTCTGGCATCAGTCAGGCTCAAAACGGTTTCTTTGCCAAGGTAAATACATCTTCCATATCTTGGGAAAGGCTGGATGTCTCATGCGTTGGTACTAGAAGAAAACAAAAATTGGACATGTTTAGACTAAGATGAGAAGTTTGAGTACTACGTGACAAGCTAAAGGTGCATATTCTTGTTAACTCTGACAAATCTGAGAAATCAGAATCCTCGTTAAGAGAAAAATAATAACAATGAGAAAAAAAAATGTGCCCTCCTATTATTTTAATGTGCAATTTAGTAGAAGAAGGAGTTTTAACACAGGCCATGAACAAATGTGATATATTGCACTTTGGCTAGATATGGCAGACAGATTTAAATGGAGAAGGTGAAGGAGTGTCTCACCTCTCTCTCCCCACCATGTGCGTCACCACAGTGGCGGAAATATGGACAGTGCAGTGAAGATTGTGCCGTTAACTCCCAGCTCAGACAACTGGTCCTCAGCACTTGCTCTCCTATGGCTATCACCTCCCTCCATCCCAGCAGCGCACTGCCAAGTGCCTCCTGCTTCAGCTGCACATCCACAGTATGGAAAGGCTTTGTTAGTCCCTCCCATAAGGGCACTCTAGTTTAAAAAAAAACATCCAGAAAGGCATAATTACCCAGCTGCCATTAGCACTACTTTTTTTCCCTGTTGTGAGACCTGCCTGTGTATGGATTGATATGCAGGATCTCACATACAGGAAGAGAACAGCTCAAGCCACTTGATAATATATATGTTCTTCTGGACTCTTCTGCCACTTCTTCTGGCTTGCATCCATCCCTGCACAGAACCGGATGCACAGACAAAAGTCCCTTGTCTGGCTTTCATGTGCACAAGAGGCATATATTTGTGATAGAGGGAACTGAATCCGGTGAGACTTGGGAGCAGAGAAAACTCATGGGGTCAAGGCTGAGAAAGGGTCTTACCAATTGGGAGCGGTTTGGGAGTTGGGGAACACAACTTTTGTCATCTTCTGAGCAATGAAGCTTGCGTTGCCTATATTGCATAATTCAGCCTTCGACTGTGTGTCAGCAGATAGCCAAAGGATGATATTTCACAGCTCTGCAGTAGCTAGGCTGACCTTCTGCAAGGCTTTTAACCTCGAGCAAATAAGTATTGTCCTTCAAGGGGTAAAACATTTAACTGCAGCTGTTTACTATTTACACAAAGGGACTGACATGGGAGTCTTCCCGTCATGCAGTTTGGCTCATGTGAACTTTGTTCAAAAAGAAAAGAGGAAAAAAGTTCATATTTTATTACATTTGCAACTTACAGAGGGCAGACTGTCCTCAGCTGTCGCTCGCGAGCTCTTTCTTGAGCTTTGCTCACTGTCAGAGACAATATTAATTATTTCAGTCATTTTCTTTTCCATTTATTGTTCAACACCAAACTATGAAAAATGAACACTGACGTAATGATTGATCATGAAGCTGGGGGTTGAAAGTGAAGACTAGAACTGTTGGGCTGTATATGAAAAAGTTTTAGGGTTTTTACTTTTTTTTAGATGATAATATATTGTTTGTGAATGGGTTATTTATTAGAGCCATGTGTAGCCTAAAAGGTTTGTAAAGATGATTACTAAAGCATATCCATATGTGGAATGTGTGTGCATATTTGTAAACTTGGCAATTTGTCCAGAATTTTTTTTAAGGTTTATAGAAAAAAGGTCTCTGAAATTGTGTAGGGTTATTCTTTTTCTTAATAGTAGGCAATATATTTTCAAAGCTATTGTGCTTTACATAACTTATGCTTTAGTTCTGACATCAGATGCATATGCACTGTTGTATACTTCTAAAATGATGAATAATCTAAATATTTGATAGTCCAGTGTCAATCTTAGCAGAAAATTGCTTCTTTGCCAGCATATCGTATTCTCCAAATATCGTATTAGATCAGATACAGACCTCTTAATGCATCTTGTGTTGGAAAGTAACAAAAACTGGGCATGACTAAACTACTGTTGGAGATCTGAATGCTTTATCACAATGAAAATTGTCATATTTTTGTTAAATTTTGGAATCGTGGGGTACCAGATTTTTCTTAAAGAAACTTATGGCCAGATCCCACTCTCCTGTGAGTTTTGGAAATAGAAACAGTGGAGGCTCAGACAACAAACAAATACTCGTGTTTCCTGCTCTCAGCTAGTGGATCTAAATGCAGTGCTGTTGTGTCACAGTAAGCAGAGAAGTTTGGCCATAGCACTGGTGGGGGTGAGAACAGGACCTTTTCTGTCATATGTTCCAAGACACTACAAATGTTAACTGGAATGGGTTCTGTTGGGTCTGACAGCATTAAATCAGGCTTTTACAAGATCTAAGCATTGTACAAAGAGGAATGTCCTGCAGTGCACCTCGGGGGCAGGCTGCTATCTATTAGTCTCCTTATAGGGGAAATGAGGAAAGCAGCACAGGCAGGTGCTCCCTAGCAAGGCAGCCTGAACATAAAAGGAAACCCATGAGCTGACATTGCAGAGAGGAAACGGGCTTGTAACTCAACATTGACAATAGTCAACCAGTGGAAAGAAACTCAAGTACTGGTGTATGCAGCCAAATTCAGGCCCAGGCCTTGGTTGTACTCTGCAGTCTGAGGGAATGCACGATTACCTGCAGCAATCTCCCCTCACTGCTGTCCAGAGCTGTGCAAATGCATGAGACTTGTCTCTTCAAAGAGTGGTTAGGCACTGGAACAGGCTGCCCAAGGAAGTGGTGGAGTCACCATCCCTGGAGGTGTTCAAAAAACAACTAGATGTGGTGCTTCAGGGCATGGTCTAAGGGACAGGAAGATGTTGGGAGGAAGGTTGGACTAGATGATCCTAAAGGTCTTTTCCAACCTAAAAGATTCTGTGATTCAAGGTGTCTGTAGCAGCACTATGCTGTCACTTTGTGGATCACCCTCTGAATTCCATGTGTTGAAGTTTCTTGTGAATATTTTTCAGTACGTGCATAAATGTCAAAGTAACAAAAGAAACAGGTAAAACTGACTTGAGGAAGCAGACTTAGATCCTTTCCATATAGTTGAGAGTTTGTAATTCAGGAAGTAGGGATGTGATTAAATTATGCACGTAGTTAAGTGCCTTGTTCTGTCAAGGAGTAAATATTTATTTATAATACTCATATAAATGAAGGCAAGGATCATGTAAATTAATTTTCAGGTTGTGAGATGCCTCACTGGTTTGGACTAGAGTTGAGAAAGATCAGAAAGTCATGTCACAAACACACCAAATAGATAAAATACAGGTTTACTAAAGAAAAAGATCTAGTAAACAGACCAATCTGAAACTCAATGAGAAACTTAAAATGGATTTGAGAAGTCAAACACTGGAAGCTATGATTTGCTTCTCATGTTAAAAATAGCACCTCCTTCACAGCTCCTTAGGATCAGGCTTATTTCAAACAATTCTAGTTTATGGAGACTATTCTATGGAAAATTATTTAATATATTATTTTTCCCCTAGGCAGACACTTCAGCTACAATAATAAACCATGCCTGAGTTTTATGAACAAATTCATTTTACATCAAAGCTATGGTTTGTGCCCATATAGAGTTTGTGTTATAGCCCAATGTGGAAAAAATATTTAGAAACAGGGTAGCATTTAATTCCTAAAACATGCAATAAATATCCTTGAAAAAATTATACAATATCTTGTCAGTGATGCTGTTACTTATCTTCAGGTAACTGTTATTTGGGGAGCAGTTTGAATATTTTAAATGAGAACAGCAGTGAATGGGTGCATGGAATAATTGTAGATCTTTATAGCTGAAAGTTATGAAAACATATAAATAGGTTCTGGTTTTTCAGCTTGGTCAGAACTAGTCTCTAATTTTGTACCAACAATTTTATGGAGGTGGATAGAGGGGGTTGCAGTAATTGTGGGTGTGATTGATGCCAATTTAAAAATCTTCAGGGATGGCTTGTTTCATTTTGATCAAAGATCAGCAATGGTTACACAGGGTTTAAACCATTACTGAGTACTTAAAAATTTCTCACCAGATGTCTGTATGATTATGTTTTCTAGCCTGATGTTTAATTGGGCATCTAAGCAGTATCAGTGGCCCTATGATTCTTTGTGTTCACAGAAATGGAAGTAAATCCTGACTAAATTAATCAAATTAAATCCTTGATGCATCCCTTTGGTATCTTGCAATGTGGAAAATTTACCATTCTCTTACTGTCTTAGATTATTCTTTCATCTGTCACCATTTGCATTCATAACTTTTTGCTTCGTGACTGTCTAGGACTTCATTAAAATCTTGGGCTTCTTTGTTTTAAATTATTGTGGCTTTTCCTTTGTACACTGTGATGTGGACAAGCACAAGACATATTGGTGGTTACTACACTGTAATACTTGCTTCTCCTTCCAGACATTTGTAACTTCTGCTAGGACTTTTATTACTGCCTGTTAAATTATAGCAATCCCATTAATGTTCTAACAAATGTCTTTGTTCTCCTGGAATTGTCACTATATGTTGGTCTTCTCCCAGCTGCTGTTGGGTAGTCCCCAATCTTTATCAATTATTTCAGATGCAGGTCTGGCTTTACTTCAGTCAGATGGAGCACCAAAAGTTCTCCAACATTATATCAAGATATTTTCTTGCCTCTTCTACACTGTGCATGGAGTCCTCATTTTTCCTTTTGGCTAGCTGGCCTCGTATACTGGGGGAGAAGTGTAACAAAGAAGATTACTTTAGAAATGTTTTCACAAATTCTGTTAGTCATCCGTCCAGATTTACCCTTGTTTCTAGTATGAACTATAATCACTATATCCATTTCTGCCTTACATACCACTCCTCCAGCATATATATGTATGATTTATTTTATTTACTTTGCTGACAGTTAAAGGTTCTTGGCATTTGAGAAAGTAAGTGTTGGCATTTCCAGTCTTGTGATCATCAAATACAGATAAGTATTCCCCTGAAGATATTCAGGGAGAGTTATGTTTCATGCTAGCTGAGCTGAGAGGGTTGCAAATATAAATGCAATATAAATATAGGTTTTGAAAGCAAGAATGAGCAGTTTCTTCCCTTTTCCATTTCAGACTGTATGTGAGAATGTCCGTCCCATTACTGGTAGTTTTTGCACAAAAAAACACCAGTTTTATTTCAGACAGAAACAATATATCAATTGATTGTATCGCTCTCTATTAAGGGATGGTATTGGGTGAGAAGGAGTATTGGGTAGTGTCAGAATCTAGGAGTGCTTACGAAAGCGTCATATTCAACATTTCTAAGAATGTGACATAGTTACAAAGTCACCTTTTGGTATCTACTGTGTTACTGGTAGTCCGCCTGTCCTCCTGGTGTGTCAGTAGGCATTCCCTTTTTACAGAACTGAATCATCAGCAGAGTGACAAACACCAAAAGCAATGAAATTCAAAACACATGAGATACAAAGAAAAAAGTCTTCACAGTGAATTGCTTTACTTTCTGTGGCTATGGCCTATACTGCAGGTCTGAACAAAAGTCATGTGGCCAGGCTTTCTCCCACATGCTGGACTGATGAGGACGGACCACTGCAGAAGCTAAAAACATTGCAGTTTTTAATTCCTCGTTACTCCAGCATGATTATTTGCTCTACCTAGTTTTGCAATGGTCTTGGTAGTCACAGTAGGCCTTGCTTGGCTGACTATTAATGACTAAATTTTAGGGCCACTGGAGAGCTGGGGATAAGAGAGATTGAGACAAAGGAAGGGAGGACTCATCCTAAATCATAAGAGCTATATCATCATCAACAAGGTGAGGAGAAAGGAGTCAACTATTTGATAATATCTAAAAAGAAACATTTGGATGAAAGCAGAGGAGGGTATGAAGCTTCTCCCTTCCCCAAAGTGTTTCTGTGAGATCACAGCAATGATTTAATAAATAATGCACTTTGCATCTTTACTGATTGACTGTTTCACAGTGGCGTTCCAAATAACCACAGTGTGCACTCGTACTTGGGCTGCACCACACTATGCTTGACAAGAGAATGGCCAACACTTCATGAGGAGTGTGCTTGCTAGAAAGGTCTAGTGCTTCAGCTGCATATATGTGAAGACTAACTGGATGGAGAAGCTATTGTTTACTGAATAAATGGCTAATTAGCACAAGATATTACTGATAAAAAAAAATAATCTAATTGTATTTAGTAACTTGGTAACAGTTACCAAGGTGTCTGTGGTGCAGGATGCTAATAGATGCAGCCTTGTATTGCATCAGTGAAGAACAGCATCATCATCTCCCGTCTCTTACAAATAGCATATTTTTCACAGAATCATAGAA
>VYZX01014798.1:3194-26871 GCA_013401335.1 Brachypteracias leptosomus
CCTTCCCTTCCCTTCCCTTCCCTTCCCTTCCCTTCCCTTCCCTTCCCTTTATTTTCCTTTCCTTTCTCTTTCCTTTTCCTATTGTTTTTCATTTTTATTTTTATGTTTATTTTTATTGAAGGTTTATATTGCTATTTTCATTTCTATAATAACAGTTCCTCTAAATAAAGAGTAAATAACATTTGATAAAACAACAGTGAGTCATTTTCTGATCATTTTTTTGAACACTAGAGAACTTTACCTACCTTATTTAGGTAAAAGGTAAGATGCAGTAAAATGTAACTGCTCCACAGGATGCTGAAGACAACTGGACAGTTGTGTTACTGAGCATCTTTGTACAATTATTTATGTGCTCAGACATATAGTTTATTTCTCCATTTCTCACTTGAACTGGGCGTAAGCAAGTGTGGACTATTTTTGCTCATCCATATAAATCAAGCAAAGCTTCACTAGCAAATGGATTTAAATAATTTAGATTGAAGTTCTACTTTAGGAAAACCTGTGATTTCTGGAATCTAGAGGAGGAATAGTGTTATGTCCAGCCTGTTGCAATGTTTACTGACATGTCTCTCCACTCTTCCATCATCTCCCTGAGACATATTTTTTAAAGGCTTTTATATTATTTGTATTATTTATATTATATTATTTATACTATTATTTTTAAGTTGCACATTCTGAAGCTGTACAAAGATGCACTTGAAACACAGTTTTGGTGCTGTTCTGTAGATTGCTGCCTGCTCAAAATTCTGGCTGAAACAGAACCTTCTCTTCTTTTTCATGGATGGCACAGCTATTCCAATATTTTTTATTCTGCAACTAGTTCATTTTCACTGAAATTACCAGTTATATCTACAGCATAACAAATAAGAAATGTCTGGTTAAAAACACTCCTAATTACCTCCCTATGGTCTTTACTCTGACTTGATAAATGTTAAGCATTTTAACCAAAAATCTGCATTTACATTGCACATAAAATTCACAGTTGAGTTGAATTTGTACAAAGAACTTCCAGTACATAGCTGTCAATGTGCTGTGGTTTTGGCTATTGAATATATGTTTGAAGGATTTTTTGTTTCTGGAGTTCCCTGTGTACTATACACACTGGTTTTTGTCACTGATTCATATCTTGTTTGTTGTTGGTCATCAACTCTGGAGATATGCTCTAACAATTGTACCATTGATTATACCATATACATCAGATTTTTAATGATTTGAGGAATACTTTAATCAAATCTTCTATGTAAAAGAACAATTATTGAAAGTGTTGAAAATTAGCTATAAACCAGAACCTCTAGAAATTGGTTTAAAATATCAGCTTTGAATGGTGGCTTTGTTGGGATGCAAATAAACATTTATGAGATTGTTATTCTTATAGCCTGGCTGGGAGAAAATCCAAGATTTTCACATTTATACTAGTAAACTTGCTGTAAGAGTTGTGGCACATGAATTATTTTTGACTCCCTAAGAAATCACATCTTTCTGAGGCAGGAGTACCAGACTGTCTCTCAGTTCTAGCAGCCCCTTGATTTTCTGGAATGAAGTAGGAACATGAGTGAAGAGCTCAGTGGGCTCAGTCTACAGAAACCACAGGGTGGGCCATATACGTTATGATACATAATACTGTAGTATGCATCAGTGTGAAAGGGAAAACCAGCCAATCCCTTCTAACCTCAACACTAGTGTAATATTATGGTTTAATCTTTTCAGCAAAGAAAACATAGTAAACTCAAAATTATATCAACTAATTTGAAGCATGTATACTGCAATTGCAAGTTCAAAATAACTGCAGTGCTGTAGTTGTCGGTGTAAGCAGGATTACAGTCAGATCTACTACATGTGGTAATTAACGCATACTAAATGCCTACCAGGTACCTAGGATGCGTGGCTGAACTTTACTAGCTTTGTGATTGAGCTATGAAAGAACACAAGGGGGAGGAATGTGAAGTGCTGGGGCCTGGGCTGTGGGCCCCGAGTTGGAGTTGACCTGGGGATGAGACACACCCCAGCAGTGTGTTTTGTTCTCCAAGTGGTTTCAGGCCCCAGAGGCAGAACCTGGCCCACCTGTGTGAGGCCCAGCCTTACCCCAGGAGGTTGTGGTTGGGGGGATGAGTGATGCCAGGACTATATCAACCAGGAACTGGCTTAGGGAGTGAGAGTGCCTGTTGGGGGTGGCTTGTTGAGCTCTCTATTGGTAGTGGCTTCCTCCTTGGTTCTTATGGTAGCTGACTCAAGACAGAGAAGAGCAAAAAGATGAAGATATGCTGAGGAGGTGTTGAGTTTGGTGTTAGCCAGCAAAATTGAAGAATTAGTAGCATGGTATGAGGTAGGGTTCCAGGTAGGAGCTGGTGCCATCAAAGAAGAGAGACGGTGCCTGTGCAACCATCCCAGCAGAGAGGTGGCAAAGGTGAGGCTGCTCTGAAAAGCCAGTTTGGGAATCCCCTGTGATTTTAGCAGATGCCTTTGTTGAATGTGCGTTTAAGATATTACTGCATAAAACTTCAGTGATGGTGATATAACTGGCCATTTTTATTTTTGGTTCCTTAAATTATAAAACATTCCACATATACAAGAGATTCCAAGTGACTGTGCCTTTAGTAGTAACTGTGCTACCATCTGGGACATTATTCTGTTAGCACAGTCAGTGTAGCTTGCATTATTTGAATACAAAAAGGGCTAGATATGATTCTTGATAAATACAACAGAACATCCTGACATCTTGCTGTCATCATGATGGCTTTACTGGAGTCATACATGCAGTAGAAATAATGCATTCCTATCTTAAATATACCCTTGTGCTGAACACAGGAGTAACAGCCACAACTTGCTTGAAATCTAGCAAATACATGAGTTATCTAGCAGAGAAGTTTAGGCTGTGTGCAACTGCGATAGTGTCTGAGTGTCTTCCACACTAAATCAGCGGTCAGCGACATCCCCTTGGACCCCATGGAAGCTTAGACACTTCTTAGTGCCAGTCATGATGTTACAGTTCTTGAACTACATAGAAATTCCTGATGCATGCTGTCCTCCTCTTAACACACAAAGTGAGAAATGAAACTGCTGGCTGTTAACACTCATTCAAAATTGGAATGATAGTACTTTGCCAAATATCTGCTGGATTTTTATGCTGGCGGTGTGTCAGAGTTGGCTTCCTGAAAGTGAAATATGATGCAGGCATTGCACTATCGATTACATACCTTTTCTCAAGTAGTACAGCCTTTTGCTAGGCAACAATTAAAGTGTTCTCAAATACTCTGCTGCTGTGGTTAACTCTACATTTTCTTTCAGGCAAACATTTAGGGCATTTCTGGTTTGATTGAGTCAGTCCCCTCCAGAGTTACATCCAAGCCAAGGTCATGCACAGCATGTAAAGTTTGCTGATACAGATCCCCTGAGGACTCTGGTTTGGCTTTAGGGTGGAGAAAAGAGAGTGCACAAGGCACAATGTTTGGCTCAAATTTAGCTTTGCTTTCCCCTCTGGAGAGTAAGACTGCAGCAGATACAAACACAACTGAATGTACACTAAGCCAACTGAAACCCCCTCCATGCCTATTCCTTTTAAACAGAAGAGTAAGTGCTGTGCTGAAGAAGTCCCACAGGACACTCTCCCCTGTAGCAAGCATTGTCTGCAATCTCCTATTGATTCCTTCCCAGAGGAACTGCATACATATACAGTCCCCAGCACAAAAGGCGAGGTCGGATACAGGATCCCTGGAGAGCAGTAGGCTGACACTGAAATAAGGAACCATCCTAAAGATACAGGATGGTTCCAGACTATTACAATGATTTCAAGCAATATGTATCTTTTATTTCTTTGCAATGTCCTTGATACTGTGTTGAGGTTACATGTTAGTTTCAACCAGGAATAGTGGGTTAGAAAATTCATGCATGTAGTCCTGTGTTAGTAGCAAGATTTGTTCTTGCACATTATTAAACTTCTTTAGACAGGGAATCTCAGGTAATGTTAAAATGTCTTCAGGCAGAGCCTGAGAAGTACTAAAGAGATCTGATAACAATGTAAAATATTTTTTTTGTGTATTTTATTTGAAAAGGACTTTTTTGAAACACCAACTGTTACTATATGCACACACATATACATGTGTAAATACATATATATGTGGTGTGTATTTTTGAAGTAGATTCTAAGGTTTATTAAAAAACAGTCAATTGGTGAAATGATTTTATTGAGTCAAATAGTATCTCTGAGAATACATAAAGCATTCAGAGGCAAGACAGAGTCCTTGTGGTGTGGTGTACAGAGTGTGTTAGGGTTTGCTGACATATCAAAGTGCTGTCACCTGTCATCTTGCATGCTCCCTGAGTAGTACCATACACAGTATGGAGTATCCACACAGTATAAGGTTAGGTACCTTGATGCCCAACACTTCTTGGAGACTGAAGTAGTTTTTTCTTGATGGCAAGGCACAACTCAGCAGTGTACTGATCTCAGGTCCTAATCCTCTTGAGGTGAGGAGTCCTGGTACGAACACAGTGCTCCTGCCTCTGTGGCTTCCTACACATCCTGAGAGAACACAAGTGTACAGGCAGACTCTGTGTATGCAGGTCTATCCCCAAGTCTGGATGTGACCAGGGTATATGTGCGGACCAGGACTGCACAATGTCCCGTAGACTGCAGCTCCAGTGCACTGCAAACACTGTTACTGGTCAGAGGGGAGGTGCCTCTATGGGCACTCATGGTTCAGGGCATAGCGACAAGAGTTAATTCCTAGCTTAGGTGCGCTTAGTATTCAACAAAATAGTTTACTTTTTAATTATACAAGACCCTATATTCCTAACCTAAGCATTTTCATTTAGATAACCAACTTCTATTTGCCATCCAGTGAGGAAGGAAAACAGAATCTGGTTAAAAATCACTGTTATGTGGGATGAGGTCAGTGTTAGCAGCATTAGAACAGAAAAAATCTCAAGCATTTGTCTTGTTGGCATTTATATCGAAGTTTGTTTGCCATTTGCATTTCTTTGTATTTCACTGTGAGTCCAGGATTAAAATGCACACTGAAACTCAGCTGAATCCATAAAGCATGAACTATAAAAATTCATACTCAGTCAGAAACTTTGCAAAATTTTAATGAAGCCATAACTAAATTCAAAGTTACATTATCTGTGCTTTGTTGTCTTGTAATGAAAGCTCTGCGCAGCACTTCTCAAATGGAGAGGACTGCTACTGCTACCATGATTAGTAAACATGGGAGACACACTCAGCCAAATGCCTCCCTGCGGCATTCTCACTGAAGTCAAAGTCACCCTAGAGATGAATTTGGCCTGTTGAACCCAGTGTTTTTAGAACTAATAACAAAATTTCTTCAACATACAGCTAGAAGGAAAAAGATTTGTGACCTGAAGGTTGAGTTGTATTAATTCAGTGTAGCAGTGGGGAGAAAAGGTGTGGAAGACAAACCTGCCCCAAACTAGATTCTGTTTTGATTTTCTGAAACATTGGCTAAAAAAGCTCCACGTGGAACCTCCCTGATCTGAGCTAGATTCAGAAGACAAGACAGGGAAGTCAATGTCTATATGGACCTGCAGGTTATCCATCAGAACTTCCATGAAGTATATCCTGAATTTTCACTTGCTTTTTTTTTGTTTCAAGGCTCTGAAATTAAGTGAGTCTAAGCCTGTGGAACATTTTTTCTTACAGAAAATTATTCCTTCTTTGTTTTGATGACAAAAAAAAAAAATGTTTCTGTATTTCTAAATCAGTTTAAGTGGAGCCACTTATTTTTCTCTCAACCTTAAGTTTTCAGTTTAATAGCTAAACCAATATAATTAATAATTTATATAAGACATAGGCTATACAGCATTGTTGGGTTTTTTCCAATACAAATGACCATATTTTGAACTCCATCGCACTGTGGCATTGTTGGTTGGGGGTTTTTTTCAGTGCAAATGACTGTATTTTGAACTCCATCCCACTTTGAACTATTATCAATAGGATTTTTTATCTGATATATCATCAATAGTTTTCCTATGGGTTTTCTTCTGCAACAGAATATTAGAATTTGTAGTCCTAACACCTGCAAGTCTTTAAATACATGTATGGCAAAGGAACATGGATGCTTTTCTTTTGAAGCAAACTTGCACTAAATCCAAATGGAATGTGCATTTGCAATATCTGGCAGCAACAAAGATGAATTTTTTGAAAATGTTATCCCTGAAATACAATCATTGCCTTGAAAAAGGATTAGGTTTTTTTAAAATATAATTAAAAAATAAACCCAAACAAAAAGCTAGAAAAGTCTCAAACAAGACCCAGAAAGATTGCATTTCTGTGTTTTTCAGATATTCACCTCTCCTGTCAAGGTAACTTAAAGGTCATACACCAACACGTTCTAATTTTCATCTTTTGAGTAACAAAGCTAAGTACAAATGGTCTGATTTTTCAAAGGTGTTAACACTACAAGTAGTCAGAAAATGTTTGGGTTTTTTTTTTGTTGAAGTGCCAGTCATACTACACAAACATGTCTCTTTTAGGCTCGTCCTATATTGTATGGATTCTTCAGAATCATTTCTGAATAATACAGGAATGTCAGAACTTAGAAATGTCAGTGCTGAGTAAGAAAACCTGACCAGACTAAGGGAAAGCATCGGCAAAAGTAGATAAAGTTGTTCGGTAAATGCTTGTATCTGGAGACAAAGAGAATCAAGAGCAATTAAAACAGGCATGACTGAGCAAGCATCCTTGAAAGGATGACCTTGAATTTCCTTTTCATGTTCACTGGAAATTATTGGCCAGTCAGAGTGAAAGAACAAAACAGTGTGTGTTATTTTGCTGGATTCCATGGTATTCTGGAGAAAAAGCAGATGTGATCCATCGTAAACATCTGGCAAGAATAGAAGGATCAGCTATTGTTAATGTGTAGCATGGTCAAATGGAATAAAGACCCCCTGCCTATTTACAGAGGTTACCCTTTTACTGTGTATGGGATAATCATATCAATATCTTCCTTCTCAATTCTATGAATTGTTTGTACTGCATCTGTTCTGGAGTTGAACTCCATTGATCTGCACATACCCATCAGGTCACACAAGTGCTATTTTCCAGTTTGTGTACTGGACAGACCACTCTGCCTGGATATTGAAGGGGGCATTGAATGCAGCCCAGCTCTCAAGGTTATTTCAGGCAGTTCAAATGTCTTTGTTATAAAGCATAATCCATGGCTAAATCAGTAGTGTGAGACTTAACTAATGACTGTGTATGATAAAATGGAAATACAATATATTTGGTTTCTATGTATATAGTCAAAATAGTTTAGAAAATATAGCAGATTCACTTTCAGGAGCAAATTAATGAGGATGGCAGACTGGTTGGTGTTTTTTAAAGTCCTTTCTAGCATATTTACATTGTTTTTAAACCACAAAAATGGCGGATTTCTGCAGAAGAGAAAAAGACAATGTGATTTTACAAAGGGACAAGTAATCATAGTGTTATTTTATGAAACTGTATTACATTGTAATCAACTGGAAGAGCTAGCAGGTTTCAGCACAGAGTGTGTTTTCTTATGATAAACACTCGTCAATATAACACTATCTTCTGCTTGCTATATCTTGTTTCCACCATGACCTTTCAAACCACATGCATGTTCTTTTCTCTCCCTCTGAGAAAACTTTAACAACATTCTAATCATCATGAAGAGCAATTAACTGTCTTCAACCAGCTGTGCTACTCAGCTCATCTGGGAATGGGATAAAACCTGCTCCTTAGTGCAGATCCGCCTACCCAGGCATGGCAAACAAGGCTACTGCAGAATGTTTTTTAAACATGAAAAATTGGCACTTTCACAAAGTTTGGAAGCTTTGGGTGAAGTGCAATAGTATCTCTTTTAGTAAAGAGAAGCTTCATTCCTGCTTGCTCTACAGTCTCTGTAAGATAATGTATTAGTTTTAATAACGTTCTTTTTAAAGGTCAGCACTTGAAGAACAGCACTTATTTGTCGACATCATTGCAGAAAGCAGCCTTGCCCTCACTGAGCAAAACTTTGTGGCAGTGGTATTCTCTGACTGCTCAAGGAACAGGAATAGCTTATTGAATGTGGAGGTGCTGAAAGGGCACTTCAGAGACTTTCAGAAACAATAGCTGGAAATTAATGGTATGAAGTAGTATTTGGCTGCTTTGTTTTTACAAATCTGTGACTAAACTGTGCTATGCTTCAGTTCACTCAACAAAACTTTTGCAGTTTTTTAGCTGCTAGCAAATGTAACAATAGTAAACATGGAGCAAGTAAAATTAATCTGTATCCAGAATGTTTTAATAAATAAAAGATGGTGGCAAAAGTTAGTAGAGTAGTTAACATTTGAGAACTGGTTTTTTGAGCTGAAAAAAAAATAGTAAACAGTCTGATGGTATAGTCTTTCCTGAAATCATCAGGTTTTTTGCTATGTATAATTGGATGTGTACATAAAAGACACATACCTTCATTTTTAATCTACGTGTACTTTGAACAACAGAAGTATTTTTTGTTTTGGTTCTATGGGGTCATTTTATTAGTTGCTCTGAACTGACTTGCAGATTGTTCAGAATTGTAACCTAGCTGAACAAAATGTCAATGATAGATATAATGAAAATGCAAATATAATCAACCTATAGTTGATTATAGAGTTGTAGGGATGATCCTACAGAAACTTTCTGGAGATCTCTGAAAAATACAGTCTTATTTAGATGTTTCTATATAAACTACCTGGAAAAAATTGTTGTGATTAATACCATTTAAACAAATGTGTGAATTATGATTTTGTGAGCTGGAATTAATCAGCTGATGGGAAGCAATGAATTCTTCTTGTCAAGTTTGGGCCTTTGTCAAATTGCTGAGATTTTTTTACCCAGGCCTCATGCTATACATTTTTTGAACATTACTTATTTATACTGACATCTTCTGAGAAATAAACTACACATTATGACCCATGCTAATGTGCAGGCTTAGGTGCCTACAATTTAGAATCCTTGGAAGCCTCAGGTCACTTTTCTTTAGCAGCCCAACAATGGATTTAGCACAGATGTCATTTTGAGTTCACCCAATCGTTTGCATGCACACATTATAGTAGGAAGCCAGTTGCAAAGTATTCACCAAGTGTCAGAAGTACACTTCTTTCCACAATCCACCTTACATTAACTACTGAAGCTCAAACTGTGTGTGAACTAAGTTATGAATAAGATTAGCACTAGGTAAGATAAAAGAAAATATTGGTACAGTTTCCAGTGAAATTGCAATTTAGGAGATCTCAAAAGAAACAGTTTAAAAGAACTGTGGGTGAAAAAAAACCCCAATAGATTAAAAAAATGAATGGGGCATACTTTAATATGAAGGAGCAGGAAGATGCACGGCATATTATATGTGATGCAGAGAGAAAATCTGGTTTTATTACAGAGGGAACTAAAAGTAATTGTTATTATTGAATAATAAGAAGAAGTATTGCCCTTCAACTCTTTAAAAAAGAGGTGGTGGGGTGTAAGTTGTTTATAATTTTGCCAAATTGAAATAATTGCTGCAGATTTTTTCTTAGTATTTGACTGGAATTGTTTGAGATATTTTTAGCTGCTTCTGAGACGTATCTGTCTGCTGCAGGATCTTCTAGGACACTTGAATAGCATAGAGTCAACAGGATGAAGGATCTATTGATAGCCAGAGGACAAGCTCTCTGTCTCATTGAACAAATGGAACATACTCTGCTTAGAAAGATTTAGGAGGCTTGAGCAGAAAGTGGCCTATCCCCTGCATGCTGTGGGGAACAGCTCGGCATTTCAGTGTATAAAGTCTAAGAGCCATCTGCTTGGCCAACAGAGCTGATGGCCTGTAGAGGAAATTGTTCAAGTTAGAGAGTCATAGTTATATGCCTGTGAGCTATAACGACTCATATCCTGTGCAGGGCAAGGACATGCTCACTGCTGAGTTATATGAGGATAGCTGGAGATGAGATGAAGCCCATGGACAGTCAGCAGCACAAAATTCACAGGCTGTTGCTTTTCATTTCTGTAAGATGCTGATAGAAATAAAGGGTTTCATGGGTGTACATATCTAACATATCCACTCCAAGAGATTGGCAGATAAAAACCTGTGATTCCTATCTTTTTTGAGACTCTTGTGTGTAAGAGATTATATCTTTATTTCCCCATGGATAGGCAAATTTCAGCCTGCCTTTCAGATTGCTGAGGAAATGGTATTTACATGAAGGCTACACTAGATCACCTGGCTATGAGCAGAAACATGTCTCATTGATGCTTCTGAAATCTCTTATCACACTCAACGAGTGTGTAAAACCAACAAACAGGTACACCCCAGAACATTAAGACAAAGCCAAACAGCGACTGCTTTCTTTGCAGCCCTGTACACTGAGTTGCTCTTTTACCACAGAAGTGCCCCATTGTCACCTGAAATAGTAAAAGGTCTGCAAAATCCAAAATGGAGACAGGCAATACATTTTGACTGAAGTACCAATGCCAGTGCTTGTCAAATGGCAGTGTGCTTCTGCCCTTATGGAGCCTGGGTAATTACAGACTTTAGATGTGAGCTCATGGTTCAAGATAATAGAGGAATCTGTAAAATAAAGGTGAAATAAATTGGTTTGCTGTTGATCTGGAAAAGTGAATGTCATATCCTGTCGCGGTCAGGACGGACAAAGCGACAACAAATCTTAACAAAAGCAAGCAAGCAAAAGCAGAAGCTTTTATTGTTCTCTTTCTCTGTACATTTATACTTTCTTTTCTCCTTGTTTTCCCCAGATATGTCTTTTCCCCATTGGTCCAAAGTTGTTATTATTCTTTGTCATTGCACAATATTTGCAGAGTTCATCACAACTCAGCTTTTCTGCCACAAGGACACGTGCACCTCAGTTTTCGGTCAACATCTCCTCAAACTTGTTTATCTCGGAGTTATTCTTGTTCTTGTTTATTCTCTAAAGGGTAGACTGGAATCTTCTCAAGGTCAAAGTTACCCTGTCCAAGGGCCTCAGCCCAGCTGAGGTCCCTCACAATATCCTTGGGAAAGTTATGGAAGAACCTATTCCATTGTTACACAACACCTCACAAAGCAATATCAGAAGATCCCTGAATGAAGACCTGCTCCACTTCCCAAGGATGCTTTTTGGGTCTGCATGATCATATTTCAGAAATTTATAGGTTGTATTCTGCCTCAGAATACTAGTCCATGTGCTTCCTTAGACAAGAATGCAATCTACACCTAAAATGATAAGCACCACTTGTAATGGCGGTAAGCAAAGAACTGCTATTTATGAAGCACAACTCTCACTGTCAACATGATTAATGTGCTGCCCTTCTTCGTTAGGTAGGCTTTTGGTGACTCAGTTGGTGACTTATCTCATTGTGCAACCCTAAGAATAGAAAAAGCAGGTAGTTTTCCTTCTCAATATTGTGAGACTTATTTAGACATTTAGACATAAATTTGAAATGTTTCCACTCTAACTACCCTAGCAATAAACTCCTTTAGGATTCTGAAAACAATAGTTCAGAGCGTGACCCAAGCATAAACTTTTAGAATGCTCAAAGAGAAACTATGCCCACCTCTACACAGTGAGGTGTTCAAATAGCCATACACACAAAAAAAGAAGTGTCAGAAATACCAACAAACAGCATTCATGCTACTAGGAAGAGTACTTAACATGCAATTGTTATAGCATGAGGAGAAAATATTCAGTCATTTAGAAAGCCTAGCAGGAAAATGGCCTATTTAGTTACTGAAATGCAAGTAGCATCTACTGAATGATTACTTTGTTCATTCATCATGGTTTATTGCTTTAGTGAACTTGTTCAGCAAACAGCACACATGGAAGACTTCTGAAATGCAATCCGTGTCTTTAAGATATGTCTCAGCATGATCTGCAGAGTGCCTTTCATGTCAGACTGACGAAATATATGTAGAGATGTATGGTACCATGCTGATGGATCCTGAAGCCTTGTATCCTCAAGTAGATCCAGGTATAGGATGCAGTGCACATCACTTGGAAATATGGCCAAAATATGACCAAAATATGACCACAAGGAAGTGGTAACTGCCCGTGAGAAGTCTCACTGAAGGTACTTGGGCTGCATGAAATCCTAGCCTGTGGCTCCCCAGGCCACAGTGTACAGTTTTGTCCAGCTGAAAACAAACAGAATGACAAATCTCTCTTTTCTGAACTGCGTAATTCCATGGTTATTTTTCAGTTCATCAAGAGTGGACACATATCTATAAATAGGAATGAGAAGAAACATATGCTTGAGGCAAAGCTGAACATGTAGGAGAGCAAATCCTAACAGCATGCAAACAACAGAAGACTTGCATTTCACTTGGAAAGCAATCATCTCTCTAGGGAACTTTGTATGGATTAGCTTGTGCTTGAGAAACTAAGGATGTAGATGATCTGAATTTATTTTATTTATTTTTAGAAGGTATTTGGTTTGTATCACCTCTGTTTTACTCATTGATTGGTAAGATTTGCTTATGGAGAACAAAAAACTGGAATAAAAAGTGGTTGCAAGCACAAAAATGTAGACTGTTCACAGTGTGCAAAAAATGCTAGAGCAGAACAGTATGGCTAGGTGAGGACAACCCAGAAAGGATAGAAAAAAAGAAATTGACTGAGGATGTTGTTATTTGGTAGTGGCTGAGAGAGTACGGGTCTTTTTAATTCAGCTGTTGAGGTAGGACCATGGGTATGACCCATGAGATAGGTCCATGTTATACATAAAGAAATGTGCAGAGATGATTTGTAATAGAATCTCTGTGTGCAAAAGCATGTTGGGTCTTCATTGTAGTTGAGGTCTAACAAAAGCTTTGTATAAGATAGTTCAACCAATGTTTCCTTCAAGCTGACAGCTGGTTTGCTTTCCCTTAAGGCTATGATATGCTACATTTTTGCTCTTGAGTCTTGTCAAAAAACCCCAAAGCCTAAAACCTAAGTTGCTTGCATTATCGCTCAAGTAAGCCCTTTCCTTTTCATTCTTTTCTTGTCTTACCCTTTTCATCCTTTTCTTGGGAAATTACAAGCAACAACACCCTTCCATAGGAATAAACCAAGATTATGAATCTTTAAAATCTTTTAAATAAACTAACTTCTTACTTCAACGGTTACTTGCCTTTAAAAGCTCTGTTGACATAATTTGTAAAGTCTCTGAGAAAGCTATAGCTGACCTGTGTCTGAAGCAGTACCAATCCAGGGACATCTGTGTTAATGTACAAGAAGCAAACCTGAAACTAGGCTTATTTTATCATCAACTTCATCAACAGTGAGAGCCAGGTGAGCACGTTCAGTGGGTTCCTCAAAATGAGCACATTTTCTGAGCATTCGGAAACAACCAATAACAAACAAATGCAGCTCATTTCACAGTTCGTTTGTGTGACTAGATTTTGCACAGATTCTTGAAGCTACCCACAAGCTTCCTCAGAAATGTCTAATGAATGAATTCATATAGTGCTTGTCAGGCAGGAGTACTCCTATTTCATTTTCACTCCTGGTTTTAAAGAACATTAATATATAGTCTGGGCACCTGGAAAGAAGACAACATCAATAAAAAAGAAAAACAAAACAAAACAAACTACAATAGAAATGTTTCTAAATATGTAAACCAAGAAAAACTAAGAGAATCTTTGGCACTTGTCTCTCTTATTTTTCTTTAAATAATTTAAAACATTTTATTTGAACTTATGTAAAACCTTTGACATAGTCCCCCACAACATCCTTCTCTCTAACTTGTAGAGATACGGTTTTCATGGTTGGACTGTTTGATTGATGAGAAATTGGCTGGATGGTTACATCTAGAGGTTAGAGGCCAATGGTTCAGTATCCAGATGGAGATCGGTGACAAGTGGTGTCCCTCAGGGCTCCCTATTGGGACAATTACTGTTTAATGTCTTCATCAATTACATATATCAAGTGCACCCTCAGTAAGTGTATGGATAACACCAAGCTGACTGGTGCAGTTGACACATCTGAAGGATGGGATGTGTTGTGGTTTAAGGTTTGGGGAAGGAGAGGGACAGGTGGAGCGGCTATTCCACTCCCCTTCCTGCCACACTCTATAAAAGGACACAGGAACTTACGCTCGCCCCCTCCTTGCTGGGATTGCTGCTGGCTCTGGACAGCTCTGTGGCTGCTACAACTCCACGTGGCTCGGGAGGAATCCAGCAAGATCCGAGGATCGGTGTTGTATATATTTGTATATATACCTCCCCTTAATACCTCTGTATATTTCCCTTCCTTTGATATCCCTTTTGTTACTCCCTGTTAAAAGTTGTGATCTTAATTTTCCAACTTTGTGTGAGGCCTTTCTTCCTCCCCTGGGAGGGAAGAGGGGAGGGGGAAGAGGGGTGAAACATATTCTGCTCCTTGGGGGGGTTGCCCTGAGCCTTAAACGGAGACAGATGACATCCAGAGGGACTTGGATAAGCTTGAGAAGTGGGCCCATGTAAATTTCATGAGGTTCAGCATAGCCAAGTTGCAAGGTCCTGCACCTGCATCAGGGCAATTCCCAGCATTAATATAAACTGGGGGATGAAGGGATTTAAAGCAGCCCTGTGGAGAAGGACTTGGGGATACTGGTGGATGAAAAGCTGGACATGAGCTGAAAATGTGTGCTCACAGCCCAGAAAACCAACCACATCCTGGGCTGCATCTAAAGAAGTATGGCCAGCAGGTTGAGGCAAGTGATTGTCTCCCTCTACTCTGCTGTCGTAGATGGGAGACTCTACTTGAAGTATTGTGTCCAGCTCTGGAGTCCTCAATGCAAGAAGGACATAGAACTATTGGAGCAGGTACACAGAAGGGCCACAAAAGTGAACAGAGGGATGAAACACCTCTGCCATGAGGACAGGCTGAGGCTTGAGGTTGTTCAGCCAACAGAAAGGAAGGCCCTGTGGACACCTTATTGTGGCCTTTCAGTGCTTAAAAAAGGCTTATAAGAAAGATGGGGACAGTCTTCTTAGCAGGGCCTGTTGCAACAGGACAAGGGGTAATGGTTTTAAACTAAAAGAGGGTAGATTCAGACTAGATATAAGGGGGGAAAAAAAAAAGAGAGTGATGTAACACTGGAAGAAGGTTGTTCAGGGAGGTGGTAGAAGCTCCATCCCTGGAAATACTCAAGGTCAGGTTGGATAGGGCTCTGAGCAACCTGATCTAGTTGAAGATGTTCCTGCTTACTACAGGTCCTGTCTTACAGGTCCCTTCTAAGCCAAACCATTCTATGATTCTGATTCTATAATTTGGAATTTCCTCTATTTAAATGAATATTTTATTTTGCGGACTGTCAAGTGAAGTTGTCCAATCCTAGTTCTGCAGATGTAGTAATGCCGTCTATATTCCTGTTTTCTGTATGATTTATCTTGGTCATAACAGGTTAGTGTTTCTTATCCAGTGCTTACCTTATCTGGTGCTTCCTCCCTCTTCTTTCTCCTTTCAGTCACCTTCCAAATGGTAATCTGCTCCTACCACTTTGAAATATTCATGCCTATAGTGTTAATAAACCTCACATCTCATTTCTGAAGTTTCTTTTTTCTTTTCTTGATGGTCCTACCACCTGTAGATTAGTACCTCAGTACTAACTGAGCAAAATATTCATTTCAGCACCAGTTTTCAATTGTGGACATCTCTTACCTTGCACCACACACCAAATCCATTTTAATCAGAAAAGTCAAAAAATACTTCAATGCAGAGTATTAAAACACAAAATCCATAAATATTTCTTCATATATGGACACCTAGGTTTTCTTTTATAATTGGTATCATTTGGCTATCTTCTATGGGACTCTGTGGTCAACTTTAAAATTTAGACACTCTTTATGAGGAGCTTATAAGCAGAAAAGCATGCAAAATATATGATTTTTTTTCTGGAAGTTCAGCACTTGATTGCTTGTAGTCTCTTGTTATGGAGTTTGCTCTACTCAGACACTTCTATTTAACAAAGCTGAAATAGAATGCAGTTTCTCTTAACTTCCATAAGGTGGTGAAATGACACGATTGCTTTTTTAAGTAACTTTTGCGAGGCAGAAAGAGAAGTTTCTTTATCAAATAGGCAGTATTTAAGTGTATTCAAGAATTTTAAAGGATGATCTGAAAAGCTTTCATACTTGCTCAGAAAACTGTTATGTCTGTTTTGCAGATTGTAAATTCATTGAGAAACAGTTGTATAGTTGTCCACGTTGATCCAAAACAGTTCTGGAATTCTACTTTGTCTTTGATCTCATACTGGTTGAACTCTACTTGACTGTAAGGGATGCCTTGCAACCTTGGCCTACAACAAAATAAAGATCTAACAGGCAGGATTACCAGGTAACCTGTGCCAAAATCTTGATTCTACCAAGGGGCATATTTTGAAGTTTGCAGCTATGTTGAATATGGCTGTTCCTTGAGATTTGCAGTTAATGTGTTCCAGTTGAGTACAAACTATGTTTTGGTTGTTACTTTTTCAGTGCAACCTCTATTAGGTCTCTTAAACTATGGACTAGAAGTGCAGTCAGTTACCATGGCAGAGCTAGGAGCTTAGATATGGAAGATGCCTTTATTGTTGAGGGCTTATTAACCTATTTCCAATCAGAATAATGAAACAGACTAATTAATCCATCTTCAAAAATGTTTGACCTAACTTGTCTGACTTCTCTGCGAGAGTTTAGTATAATTTGAAGAGTCAGATACACCTGGAAAATGGTTTTTAAAGTTGTGCGATGTCTCTCCACTGCCAATTTTCAGTTCTCAGTACTAAATATCTGTGCCATTAATGTCCTTCCAAGAGATGTCATACCAAAAGGTATTATTTATCTGTTGGCCCTTGGCTCTCAAAGCCATAATCAAAAGCTACAGTTTAAGAGCAAGAAAGCTTGACTGTGTGAAATGAAAGCAAAGTAAGGCTCACAATCAAACAGCCACTTTGGCATGTGCACTCAAGTATCCCACTCTGATTAGCTTTGCATACCAAGCATGACTTTTGGTGTTGCACCTTGGATCAAGTAGAGTCTGAAGGAGTGGGGGAGACTTTTGTTCTTGCCTCAGAGTACTTGAGGACTGGGAGGACAGAGACAGGCAGAGAGTTTGGGAGGCCAAGACATTGGACATTCACGAGAAGCAGAGATAGACTCACAGGCAGGTTCAAAAGTGACAGCTAAATCAGTTGAAGCTCCACAGTGAAGGTGTTGAAAGCTTATTGAGGCAAATACCATCACTAGTGGTAATCCTTAACAGTGGAAGCAATTAGCAACTGCTTAATAAAAATGTTAGACTGTGAAGCCTGTCATTTAAGCAGATGTAGATGTTTTGGGTTTCATACAGGAACTGACTACAAGCAGGATCAGCCTAAATTGTTATAAAAGCCTCTTCTGTATTTGAAGCACATGGGTTAATGTAGTCTCCACTGAAGTAATTTCTACTCTATTTTACCTAGGGCTGAAATTTCATCCTAGAAGTCTATAATTTTCTAGTTCTGCACTTGATCACTACTGCTTGGTACAACTTTATCCAGAATGTTATGCTAAACGCTATGTGGGGAAAAAGAGTTTCTTCACAGATGTTCACAGAATTTGATCCTGATGGAAATCTTTAGATTTCACAGCAGTTCCAATAATCTATCAATAATAGAAATTAATCTGCCCTTTGTACTACCATCTTAATATACTAATGTCTCTTGAGCCACTGCTTTATTCTATTGAAATGTCACTTTTTTATTTCACCACTAAATTTTCTTTTTTTTTTTCAAAAGGCTAATTTTCTCTGGCAGATATCTTGAAATTTACATTCATGTTCTTCAAATTTCTTAAGATATCATCAGACCAATTCTTTAATGAGCATACAGACCTTTTTAGGGTATATGACTTGGGAATTCTTAAAACATCATCATAAAATTGAGTTACATAGCCAATAAGGTTTCTGTAAAAACAAAATGCATTATATTCCTGGTCTGGATTGAATGTGACACTAATTGCAGACACTATTGCTTCTGGCCCATTGCCTCAGGGTGCCATTGTTTTAAAAGTGATCTCAAAAGACAATAGTGTCTTCAGACTAGGGACACGGGGATTTGAATTCCTGGTAGAAGAGTGACTATCCTTTGGGTTTCTTATTCTAAAGAGGAACAGAAGATGTCTCTAAGTAATCCTAAAAGCAGACCACAGTTATTAGTGTCTCACCAATCTCAAAAGAAATTGAACAAATTAGTCACAAAAATGTCAGAAATTTTCAGAGTTATCACAAAAAAGTAAAACTGTCAATGATAGATTTGTTATAGAAACCTGAAACTAGATTTTAGCATAAAACTGACAGTTTCATATTAAAAAAACCCCCCACCTCTACCATCTTTTAAAACTTTATAATAATCCTTTTGACTTATATTGAGCTTTCCAATTGAGGCTTTCCAATTTCTTCACAGCTAACACTCATTGTTATTTATATGACTATGTACATCCATATATGTATATACATGCATATATATAGACATATATAAGTACAGTCATATGCATGTTTCAAAACTCACACACACAGAATTTCCAAACACTCTGGGCCTATAAGCCACTGTTAACCCTCAGAATCATAAGGCACTATCGGCATCTATATTTTATACTTTTAATCAAACACATCACAAATATTACCGCTTAATAAGGAATCTTAGACAAACTGTAGACTGCTAAATCCTTCCCTCAAAAAATAAGAGAGCCCTACGGTCTGGCTTTGATAGCATTGCAATATTAGTGAGTCAGAATTGAGAATTTATTTGCAATTAAAGGATAATTCAGAAAGTTGGTGTCATTTAGCAGCCTGACTGGTGTAGACTAAATTTAGAGGGTATATGCACTATTCTGTGCAAAACAACAGAGTTGGGACAAATCACTTCCTTGTCTTTTCTTTGATAACATTTTAGATTTCTTTTGCAAAGTGTTTTGAAATCTACTAGATACTGAATAAGCATTATTTGCAGATAAATTGGGACACAGATGTTTTTAAAAAACAGAGGCACTGTACTGCATAATGGAGAAGAAAACTATGCCTCTTTTTTTTCCCTCCAAGTCTTCCTTTTTAAACATGTCTGTGATTTCCCCTCAAAAGCTCATATAAAAGAGTCTTAATTTGCCAGATCAAGTTTTATAAAGTGCAAATGCTTAAAATTAAGTAGATTAAGTATGTTCTAAAAATGCTGTAAGCACCAGTATTCAAAACAAATTGTTCAACTTCCCCTTGTAATGTTGACTGTAGTTGAAAGAGAATTCTTGAGAATTACTGTACTGGGTTTTCATGTCAAGGTTTTAGTAGCAGGAGGTCTACAGGGGTGACTTCACTGAGAAACTGCTAGAAGCTTCCGATACCTGACAGAGCCAACATCAGCTGGCTCCAAGATGGACCCACCGCTGGCCAAGGCTGAGCCAATCAGTGACAGTGGTAGCTCCCCTGGGATAACATTTAAGAAGGGGGAAAATTCTGCTGTGGAAACAGCAGCAGAGACGCAAGTGAGAATATGTGAGAGAAACAGCTCTGCAGACAAGGTCAGTGAAGAAGGAGGGGAGGAGGTGTTCCAGGTGCTGGAGCAGAGATTCCCCTGCAGCCCACAGTAAAGACCATGGTGAGGCAGATTATCCCTCTGCAGCCCACAGAGGTTAGCAGTAGAGCAGCTATCCACCTGCAGTTTGTGCAGGACCCCACGCTGGAACAGGTGGATTACTGAAGGAAGCTGTGACTCTGTGGCAAGCCCATGCTGGAGCAGGCTCCTGGCAGGACCTGTGAATTCATGGAGAGAGAGGAGTCCATGCTGAAGCAAGTTTCCTGGCAGGATTTGAGACCTCATGAGGGACCCACACTAGCAGTCTGTTCCTGAAGGACTGCATCCTATGGAAGAAATGCACGCTGGAGCAGTTTGTGAATAACTGTAGCCTGTGGGAAGGACTCATGTTGAAGAAGTTCATGGGGGATTGTTTCCCATAGGAGGGACCTCATGCTGGAGCAGGAGGAAGGAGTGGCAGGGACAACATACGATGAACTGACTGAAAACCCCATTCCCCATCTTCTCTGCACTGTTGGAGGGAGGAGGTAGAAAAAAATGGGTGTGAATTTGAGCCTCGGAAGAAGGGAGGTTTAGGGGAAGCAGTTTTTAAGATTTGATTTTGTTTTTCATTATCCTACTCCGATTTTCTCAGTAATAAATGGATCTAATTTCCCCAAGTCAAGTCTGTTTTGCCCACGATGATAATTGCTGAGTGGTCTGCTGATCCCTGTCTCAACACAGGAGCCTTTTGTTACATTCTTTCTCCTGTGTCCACCTGTGGAAGGGAGTGATAAAGTAGCTTTGGTGGACACTTGGCACCCAGCCAAGATGAATGCACCACAACTACAAATGCACTGATAATCTGGGAGGCTAAACCTCATTGAAATCTGAAAAAAAACCACAAGCCAACCCTACATATTTGCAATTAAAATTTGATGTGATAAAATAAATTTGAAATAGATTTTTTTCAAAAATTATTTCATTGAAAAGCAGTAGTTGCATTTGTCATTTACATCTGCTTCTTTCTCACAGGCCTGAAGTATTTTAAAGATGAGATTCAATTCTTAAAAGTTTATCCAAACACATTTTTACAACAATTTATCTCAAGTTATTTCAACTGAAAACAATGTCCAGAAACATTTGAAACAGCTCAATATGAGTATGTTGTTGTTTGTCCAGTAATTGTTAGTCATTGTGGACTTTATTATCATTCATTCTTCCAGCAAATTATAGATACTCATCTTCAAAAATGAAAGGGGCAATAAATGGACAATAATTATAATGCCAAACTGAATGGGCATATTGCTATTAGACAAAACTGTAGTTTTAATTTTGCTATGTCTGAGATTATATTTACTTATAAGTAACCTAAAGAAAAATATTTCAAACAGTGAATGGTAATTTTAAATTACACAAGCAGCAACCATAACAACTTTGATCTAATGATAATTGTTCATCAATAAAAACTTAGGGAAAAAAGTTCAAAGGTGTAAAAGGCAATGTGACTGGCAGTCACTGAGATCTGGACACCTATTTTCATCCTTTTCTTGAGAAATTCTTCTCTAAACAGTACACAGAAGTACAGGACAAGTACACAAAAGTCAGGATAAAAGCACAAAATAAAAGGCTAGTTAACATAAAACAGCTCTACTGGATGAGAACAAGTCCATCTTGACCACTTTCTCATAGTGACTGTTAATGGAAGTTTAGGAATCCACCATAGGAGAACAAGTAGAGTTGCACTAACATTTTCGTACTTTCCAAGAATAAGTCACTTAGGCATGCTAAAGACTGTGTACACAACTCTCCGTTTAACCACCTTTTATGCAGCCTACGTCCAAATGGATCTGATTTATCTTTTGATACTTTTGGCAAATAGCCGATAACTTGTAACAGTAAGTTCCCACAGTGAAAAGGTAGTCTCTTCTGCTTATTCTACAAGCTTTGGCTGGTATTTTATTGCCTACGCCTGGTCCTTGTTATGAGTACTGGCCAAGAATCATTTCATGAGTTGTATGGAACAGGTGAACAGGAACTTACAGACCTTCACCATATCCCTCCTTAGGCATCTCTTTTGGAAGATGTGAAGTCCTAATCTGTTTCACTGAGCTTAGGCTGTTACTGGAGAAGTGTGCCAGCATACTGTGAAATGCATGGGAACGACACCAGTATGTTCTATGAAAGGTTACATATCAGTTATGTGCTACTTGTCTTTTCCTGTTGGGATCCTAAAGCAATGCTCAATGAACAAATACATCATCTTCCACTCTTGTTTAAAAAAGCCTTTGAGAGTCATTTTGATATAAAAGGAATTGCTGTTTTGTGCCTCTTGTCTCTTATGACCTCATTTTCTTTGTACCTTTGGCAATATTATGAAAATTGTAATAATAATAAATCTGCTCTCCTCAAAAGGCTCCCACATTGCATTTTCATCTTGATCTCAGTATTTGACTGCTTCCGGTTGACGCCTCAGAGTTCTCTTTTGTAAAGTGTAACCTTTCTGTATTGCTTTCCCTTCTACCTTGTCAAGTCCTTAATACCTGGAATGTTAAGATTTTAAAAGCTTAATCTAATCCAAATTGCAATCTAAATCTAATTTGAATTCAAAGCCCAGATATTTTAACTGTATCCATTTTTTACATCTTGCAGCTCCATGGACACAGTAAGAAACAGTGCTTTATGTAAACTGCTTGTGATATGAGAAAAATCAGGGTCAATGTGCTCTTATTTTTCTTCTATGATGTTTCATAACTGTTGTGTCCCATCATCATTCTCACTGCTGAACAAATTCATTAACTCTTACATCTTGACTTCCTTCCAAAACCATAAAATTTAAAGTAAAAGAAAGCACGTGAGGAGGAGCTCGGGTGATTTTTGTCCAGAATTCTCATCTACTGGTGTAGTCCTCAGGGATCCTGAGTTTTCCGCTGACAAACAGTGATAGGACAAAATTATTCTTTTTTCTTTTTAAGCAAGGCTGAAATTAGTATCTTCTTCCCAAGTATAAATTTATAGCTAGTCTTCTGCTGAACAGCTTATACCTGTTTTTGTGTGGAGTTACAGATTTGAATTATAAATTAACCTGTTTGTGCAGAGGTTGCTGACCAGAAAAATTTGAATTTGATCCTTCAGAGGAAATTTAGGTGAAGACACATTAACACTGATTTTCAGTCAGCTTTGCTGAGGCATATAGCATTAATTAACATCCATGCATCAATTCTGACCCCTAACACAGGGGTATAGTCACAAAAAGAAATAAATAAAAAAATTCTGTGACGTAAAGCCATCATGAAAAGATTATGGGTTTGGTTTTTTTTTTGTCTACACCTCTCTCTTTTCACCATAAGGATATAATATTTAAGGAGTTTTAATAACTTGTCAAATATTTCAAAGCTGTGTGGGTAATAGGACTTAAAAAAATATTACAAAAACTCACAGCTTGCAGGTAAATAACATTCAATTATGACAGTGAAACAAAAAGAGACTTAAAATAGTATTTATAATGTTAGAGAAAAACACATAAATATAAACCAAGAATGTGTTTTTGCATATTATGGTGTTAAATTTGCTGTCTTTTAGGTAGTGACCCTCTGGCATTTCAGCAGAAAGCATAACCTTATTGTAACTTTCCAAGAATTTGATTCCTCCAGATGTCATAAGAGACTTCATAAAGGCTGACTTGCATCTTCCCTGGGCAAGTGGCAAGGAGCTATGGCATACTTTGCTGGAGTTTGAGAAAAATCCCCAGTGTCTGAGGGACTCAGATGTAAATTGAGGAGAGAAAACACTCATTCCTAGGTGGTTCTATTTAAAGGCATAAGAAAGTCAAATTTAATATGGATTTTTCTATTCCTGTACTAATTACTGATAAATTCAATATTAACGTGCAAATATATGAACTTTATGTAGCAGATATAATTTAAAGTTACAGGTGGAAAATATTTTTTCATTCCCCTCTAAGTTTATTCTTTAACTGGAGAGAAAGGACAAAAAACCCTCTTTCTAATTGTCTTAAGTATTACATCTAAGAGCCAAATAAATGACCGAAAAGCTCAGAGAAACTGAAGCATTTTCTTTCCATTTCAGTTTTCAAACTTTAAATTCTAACTAGTGGCAGATTTACTCCTAGACATGATATGTTGCTTTAAAACAGAAAAAACATTTTTCTAAAATGCAAGAAAATGAAACATTTAAATAAGTGTGGTGGGTTTACCT
>VYZX01014814.1:0-12916 GCA_013401335.1 Brachypteracias leptosomus
GCCTTAAATGGAGACAACCTCATGCCTTCAAGATTTTTCTTTGAAAGCCTCGGGAAGTAATGGAATTAAGTAACTGAAGAGTAGATACTTAAAAGGACAATATGGGCTGTTTTGCCAAAACCTTTACTTATTTTTACTGGTTTTGAAGCAGAGATATGCTTATTAACTGATTTGCATTTGGCATTCCCCCCAGGCTCTACATAAATATAGCGTATATTGGTGTCTGAGGACCCAGTAAATGCTCATCAGTGCTCTCAATCAGTCTATGTCAGCTTCAGCTGACAGCTTCTACCTCACTGTACTTACTGTCTTTTGAACTTACTTCTTTCAGCCAGAGTGTAACATCCTCCTTGCCAAGAACTGAGGAGTAATGTCTTCCCAGCTTTAGGTTTAGCTATTGTTCTTGAGCGGATTTTTCTCACTAGGGCTGTTTTCTCTCCTCTTTTCTGCCTAACTTCTCTATAATTGGGAAAAAACCCCTCCATTGCTATTCAGTCAGGCAAGGCAATGCCTCACATATAATTTTGAGTGGCATATTACTTAGGGCAAAACAAACATATCTATCCTACACAAAGATTTGAAAAATTTGTTTTATTATCTGACATGGACCTCTGAAACAGTCTAGTTATCAATTTTATAAAATAACGTCTCTAGGAGTGCTGCAATACAATGTCACCTCCCTTAAAAAATGCCCTAATGACTAAACCCTAAATGCAGGCAACCATGCAGCTTCACCTGATGTTTCTCTACAGGGAAAAGGTCAATTAATCTGAAACCAGACTGTTTATTTTATCATATCAGAAATATCTGGATTCGGGTGTTAGGTTAATTTTAGTCTGGAAGATGTGCATCATTTTCATTGTTAGTGGTTTACAATTTGTATTTAATCTATTTTTATTTGAAATAGTGTACTATAGCAGCTATTCAGTGCACCAGGCAGGCCCCCCGGAGAATAGCTGTACTTAGATGTATTATTGGCACTGGACTGCATTTGTGAATGTGCTGGAGCACACTGTTCTCAGTTAAAGTTAGGCCTATGGCAGCAAGATGAGAATTTCTATCTCCTCTGACATAAAGCTTGAGGGCTGAGAAATGATGGTAAGCAAGCCAAGATAAAGCAGGTTGATACAAAAGCAGCCTGTCAACATCTTGTTAATAATCTCTACAAGGAGAGAGAATTTATTCTAGATTAGCACTTTGCACTATGATGGCCTTTGAAGTTAAATTTTTGAGCTTAAAGCTCATGATCTTAAAGCTCATGGGTTTTTTTTAGGAATATCTCCACAAGCATGTTTTAGTCTCTGAAACAGAAGATTTCAATGGTCATTTTACTGTCCAGCCAAGGTCAGCCCACTACAGCTCTTTTTGGTGCCTGACATGAGGCCTGAGAAATTCAAGATAAGTATAGTAATTGGGAGAGGTAATGAACAAAATATGGACTGAATACAGGTAGAGAGCAAAGGGTGGAATGATCATGGATAATTTTGGTTGTTGTAATTGTGGTAAAGGAACAAGGGGTGGATGGTGTATGAATTGCCCACTTTTGCTCAATGTTGTGATGATATTATTTTGATTTTGATGTGGGAATTCTTTTTGTTGTGAGTGAAGTTTGCCACTGTGATAACATATTAGGAAGGGGAAAAAAATCTGCTGCACAACAGCAGCTGCGGCTGGAGAAAGGAGTGGGAATATGTGAGAGAAATTTCTGCAGACACCAAGGTCAGTGAAGAAGGAAGAAGAGTAGGTGCTCCAGGCATTGGAGCAAAGACTCCCCTGCAGCCTGTTGTGAAGACAACGGTGAGGCAGGCTGTTTCCCTGCAGCCCACAGAGGTTAATGGTAGAGCAAGATATTCACCTGC
Organism: Brachypteracias leptosomus; assembly: GCA_013401335.1. Classification (NCBI taxonomy): domain Eukaryota; kingdom Metazoa; phylum Chordata; class Aves; order Coraciiformes; family Brachypteraciidae; genus Brachypteracias; species Brachypteracias leptosomus. The sequence goes on from VYZX01014814.1 coordinate 1,860, forward strand.
AGCCCATGGAGGACTCCACACTAGAGCAGGTGTATGCACCTTCTCTAAGCCTCCATTTCAGTTAAATTTAAGCTTTACTGCTAGTGCTATTAAAAATACTATCTTTGCTGAAAAGCTTAAACTGAAAATACACCTTTATTTTTGAAAATACCATATATTAAGCACTAGAAAAATATTGACAATTTTCATTTTAGAACTTCTGTTGAAAAAAATAATTGGATATATTTTACTAAGATGATTTTATTACTGAAAACACAGAATTGCAGAATCATCAAGGTTGGGAGGTATCTTGAAGCATAATGATTTTATGATTCATGTTTCCATTAACAAAGCAAAATTAGTTACAAGATCATATTGGGTTGCTCCCTGGGCTTTCTCCAGCGAGGTCTGGCAACTACAAGGATGGAGACTGAGAAACTTCTCTGGGCAACTATGTGCAACATGTGACTATTCTCATGGGGAAAACATATATCTGTCTGGAAGCGCTCTCTTGTAACCTCCCGATAGGTGCTGGAAGGCTGCTGGTAGGTACTCCCAAAGACATCTTTTCCTCAGGTTAAACAAGCCCATCTCCCTCAGCCTCTCCTCACAGGGCAAGTGCTTCAGCATCTGCCCAGACTAGGGGCCGTCTACTGAATTCATCCTATTTTGTCAGTTTTTCCTGTGCTGCAGGACTCAAAACTGTACACATTATGCTAGATGGAGTCTCTTAAGCACTGAGTAAAGGTGATAATCACTCCCCTTGATCTACTGGCTATGCAAAGCTGCAATTGGTTAACTTATCCCTTCACAGTTCTTCCTTTTTTGTGACTAGGAGATCCCACTGTGCATCACCATCACACTTGTACCAGGAAGATACCCCTGACGTACACCAGAAATCTTGATTGCTTGCATCCTGTTGTGTTGCCATTTCAGTAGATGTCAGAAGTTAACGTCCCTCCTGAGAACTAGGGTATGTTATACAGAGATGTTCAGTTTCAAAAATTCCTTTCACCTCCCAGACAGTTTTCTCAGCTCGTAGTACTGTTTCTATCTTTAGGCATTAACTGCCTTGTTTACTATTATCTTAAACAGTTTCAAAATTATTTCATAAAAATATCTGGACTTCATATTTTCATACAAATTTTAGTTCAATCAATCCTTCCTGTAAAATGCAAGTAAGAGTAAACTCTTCTGTGATTAACATTTTTATTTTGTGACCTATCTGAGTAGTCATGTAGGAATATAATGGAAAGAGATATTAATGTGTCTGTGCTTTTGTTAGACTGTCTGGGTCTATCTTTAAAGTGATTTATTTTTTCTTCCCTTTTCTCCCTCTTGTGAAAGCTTCCTACTGCTGTTCCTGTTGATACTTATTCCCTACCTAAGTGGGAAAGAGAGTGGAGAACTGAATTGATGTAGAATGGCTTCCTGGCATCTCTCTGGTTGCTCCCGCCTCTGCTGTGCAGTTCTGCTGCAAACAGAGAACTTCAGGCCAGATACTTCCTTGCTGAGTCTCCTGTCAGAGATGTCTTCAGAGAAAACTCATGAAGCTTAATCACCCAGTCACCAGAGTAAGGCACTATTGTGAGTTAGATGGCTGACTACATGATTTAATAGAAAGCTGTGGATGTATTATAGTTGCAGCAATGCTTGTACTGAGCTTTACAAGCAGACCTCTGGCTGAAGAAAGTCCTTTCCCTAAAAAACATGTGAGGTTTCCATTCCTGATCTTTCAAAACCCTGTTTCAGAAAAAAAGAAAAGATGTTTCTGTCAGAATAGTAAACCAAACAAATTTGTAGGGGAGGAAAGATTTTAAAATAACAATTAACTGTTTAACCTAGGTGGGCTTGATTTTCTGAACAAAAATGTTGATGCTTTTTGCAAATTATGCAGGTACCCAGTAAAACCCACTTGATAATACATGTACATGCATACTCACTTATGCATAAACATATATACAATAATGGTAAAAGAAAAAAAGTTTTACTTCATGGAATTAATATCTTGCTCTCTCTTTCCTAATCTATATGCCTTCCACTTTCAAATAGTTCCATCTTCCTGATATTGGTCTTAAAAAAAAAGGCAGTATGATCCTCATGTGCACTGCAACATGATTAGAGGAATTTCAGCTACTAGCCCATATCTGTAGCAATATTGTCATATAATTTTCTACAAAATCTATTGCTGTTAATTCTCTATATCCACTTTAGTATCAGGTGCTAAATGCAATATTATGGCTGGCTGTATCCTTTTAATTCTGGATGTTACTTGATCAAAAATAACCTGGTGAGAAATAAATCTAAAGACATGCCTTGCTGGATAAGTTGAAACTAATCAGGAGTTTTAAAGAAGCGATATTTTAAAAATTGTCTGGATGATGCTTTTGATGACTTTTGCTGAATCCTTGTGCATGTCTAGTCATGTAATCACTTGAGAACCTGGAGTGAACTGAAGAAAAATGTTCAGAATTGATATATCTCCTGCAAACTCTGCTCCTGGGCAGAACAAATTCACTAGAGATGAGAAACTTCAGAGTTGATCATTGAGGCCAATTAAATGAATTACTGTAGAAGAGCAGAAGATAATTCATGAGCAACATCTAATCTAGTCTAATTTAATTGCACAAAAACTTAATGTGGGTAGTTTCAGTTTCTGTAGTGTATTGTGTGATATGAGTATCACACTTAAAAAAGATTTTCTGGAGACTTGCAGTCAATTCAGTGTTTCTTTATAGATGTATAATATATTGTTCTCCATTAGAAATGTTGTTAGAGAAGCCCCCTGGAAATAAATGTCATTGTGTGATCTTTGTATTTTGTGCAGGGGGACAAAGGGTCCTTCTGACCTGAGGGCATAAATTGCAATTTATTATGAAAAGTGATCTTTTACCACAGATAAATCTGTTAGCTTTAGTCAGTTTAAGAGTCTATGTCACAGACAGAGACAGAAATTGTTTATATTTTAATCTCTTTTCACTGAAGTGTCTTACAATGAGCCAGATCTTGAAAAAATAAAATGGCAACAGTGTGGACATGCAGAACGGATGGAGTGAATGTCTAGACAGATCTTTTACCTTGTTATACACCAAAGTGTAGTTTGATTTGTGTATGTCTGCTTAGTTAAGTGGGACATAGGGTACTAGTTATTGTTGACATGCCAATTACTTGTCCTAGATAGCAAGTAAGAGCAGGAAAAGAACTCTTTTGTCATATGCTTCTTTATTTTTGCCTTCATTATTGAGAATAGGTATGTAGTCTTTGACTTTCTCTACTATCTCTGTCTCACAATACCTTGAAAAAATTCAGCACGTGTGTCATGGTTTAACCTCAACTGGCAATTAAGCACCCCACAGCCTCTCATTCACTCCCCCTTTCCAGTGGGATGTGGGAAAGAATTGGGAAAAAAAGAGTAAAGCTCATCGATTGAGATAAAAACAGTTTAATAGGACAGAAAAGGCAGGGAGAAAAAAAACCCAACACAATAATAACAATCATAATCATAGAATAAACCAAGTGATGCACAATGCAATTTCTTGCCACCCATTGACTGACGCCCAGCCAGTCCCCAGGCTGTGGTGCCCCCCGGCCAACTCCCTGTAGTTTATGCACAGAGCTTGATGACATGGTATGGAATAACCTTTGGTCTGTTGGGGTCAGCTGTCCTGGCTGTGTCTCCTCAGAGATCCTGTGCACTCCCAGCCTCTGCTGGCAGGGCAGTATAAGAAGCTGAAAAGTCCTTGACTTGATATAAACACTGCTCAGCAACAACTAAAACATCAATGTGTTATCAAAATTATTCTCACCCTCAATCACTTTATTCCATCCAAAATCGGCACAGTGTGTTATGTTGTAGAGGAAAGGAAACATAATGCAGCTAGTATAGGCACAGTGAGCCTCTGCTGCCTCTTATGCTCTCCCTTGTTCAACATAAAACTATGTTTTTTCCCATCTTTGTTCAATCTGCCCCTTTTTATATTATGGTTAGACATACATTAATCCTGAATGACAAGACATCTATAATTAATGTATCTCAGGTGAATGTCATCACTGAGGTCTCAGTCATTTTCTTCTTTATGAATCTTCATAAACCACTTAAGATGTCTACCTTAATATCCTTTAAAATGTTATTCAGAATTGTCTTACATCTCCTCCAAATTGTTACATCTAGATGATATGTTAGTCTCTCTGAATTATGAGTATGTTTAGCTGTGACCATAACTACAGACAAAAAAATACACTGACCTAGATATACACACAGAAATTAAATGTTTTCCCTCACCTTGTGCAAAATCATGGTGAGAGTTCCTTTGATAGAGTTCTTTATGTAATTGTTTAACGTCACCATTTCGCCTCCTACTGAATATGCTCTATAACGTATTAGGTCATGAATATTTCAGGCAACTCAGAAAAATGTAAAAAATAAAAAGGGAATAAAAAATAAAAATTCTCATTTTATTTTCACCACAAATGGAAATTGCACAGAGAAATGCTTTCTTTGTACTTCATTTGTTGACCATACTACAAAATTAATAAAGAACAATATTTTTCAAATCCTATTTTGAAACAGACTGTTCTACTGTGTGAAGATCTCATCACATAAAAGCTGTTTGGAAAACTGCTGATTTCATCTTCAAAAATAATTTAAGACTTTACCATATGGAAAAAAAGCTGTATTCATCCATGCAAAGTCAGGGTTTTTTTAAAATTCTTTTTGATTTTCTATTGGATTGAAAGCAGAAATCTAGCAAATTGTTTGTCACAGTTCCAGAAGTCCGTGACTGGAAAAACACAAAACCATTATAATTCCTGATCACACTGCAGCTGGAGTCCTGAGGTATTTAAAAGACGTATGGAAGTAGAGTTTAGGGATATAGATTAGCTGAGGATTTGTCAGTGTTATGTTAATTGTTGAACTTGATGATCTTAAAGATCTTTTCCAATCTAGGCAGTTATGTGATTCTGTACTATAAGTAACATTGAGAATATAATCTGAACATGGAAAAATTGCAACCTATTTTTACACATTTAATCAAATGTATCCTGCCATTAGCATAAAAACAGCACAGCGCTCTCGAGTGTGGCCATAAGTTAAAGATATTCACCACTCAGTGTGGGCATTCATTAAAACCACTGACTTCACCATAGAAAAAACCTAAAATTAAATATATGAATCACTATGTACTTTCATAACTGTTTTACATGTTCAGAACCAAACCTTGTGTCCCGCTGCCTGAAGATGAGGAAAAGACATGAGTAGTGGAGATATGTAATAAATAATAAAAACCCTCCCATCCAAAATATAGCTTGATGTAGGCTACATTAAATTAATAAGGGACAAAAACCAGAACTAGAGTAGCACCCATTGCCTTTTACCTCTAATTACATTGGAGAGAACAACAATAGAGAATGTGATTATCCACCATTTTTATACCACTTTCATATGGGAACGAGATTATTTCTAATGTAGATGTCTGAGTTTCTGGCAGCTCCATTATTTCATATTTTCATCCTATGACCTTAAATTGACTTGAATGCTTCTCAAAGGAGGGGACAAAAATGAAAAACGTAATCTGAAAATTCTCCACTTTTTTTAAAAAAAACCCCACTTTAACATACATACTATATTAAGTACGAATTATGTGAGAAATCATACTTATATGCTGACATTTACTCCACAAGTATCCAGCTGTACAGGAGTTTCATATCATGATACTGAAAACTCACAAAATTGAAGAAGATAGGGTAAGGGAATAAAAGAATTTCAGTTGAAGAAGAGAAGATAAAAAGCATTATTTTAACTAATTTTACAACCTAATTAAAAGGAAAACATCTTACAAATCTGTCTAGCCTTCCGAATGTTCAAAGTTTATGGAATAGCTTTTCCTGTAGCTACAGTGTTATTATGTGAAAAATTCTTATCCACTAAGAGACCTTCTCATAGAATTTAGTTAGTTTCTTCAGAAGGAGAATCACCTTTAAGCGTTTGATCAGGATGCAGTGGCTGGAGTTAGTACAGAAAAGAAAATATTTTACTTGACAGTGTGGCTGAGGATCTGAGGACTGGTGATTATCTTACTATATTTGCTCATAGAAACTCTGAATTCCTGTAGTATGTTAGGACCACAGGAAACTTATTGATGCTTCTGTCTCCCCTCTACAAGAACATTATGCTGCAAAACAGAGTTACCAAGAACTGAGCTGCATGGATTTGTTGCTAGAGCAAGTAGAAAATGAGCTGAAAGTCAAAAAAGGGACAAAGCAAAATTAGTAGCATTTTACCCAAATGACATGTGCATACTTAAATTTTTTGCAGATGTATAAGCAAAGTTTTAGTTGTCTTTTTACAGCATCAGCAGCAATATCATCTTTCAATTGCTGTACTGTTATTCTGCCTGACATTCTGAATCCTGAAAGACTTTCATTCCACTTTAAGATTTCAGAGTAACTTAATAGAGTCTAAAGTTAGGGAGAGGAAACAGCAACAGTGTGAACCTGCTTTAGTGCTGCCAATCTCCCCAGAGCATCATTGCCTCTGCCCAGACTGGCTGGACAGAGCAGCCTCTCTGTCGGACACTATGAGGAGGCTGCACAACATCATTGAGTGACAGTATGGGGCACAGCTACACCTTTGATGTGTAACTGGCATGGTGCGGTGCTTTCTCACTGGTGTGAGCATTAACAGATTACAAGTAGAGGCATAGGTATGTGTAAAGTTGGAGGGCCCACATCTCCAAACTACTTGCACGCACCTCCAAGGGCAAGCAGAGCTATCAGCTATGAAGGTAAATGATGCTAGCAGAATCAGATTTGTTTTACCTGTGATATAACAATAGTGGAATAGGACACCACTTGCATAAGAAATATCAGGAATAAATCAATTCAGGCAAATCTAGGCACTGGTTAAAAGCACTGTGCTAGCAGCACTGTAACACATTGTTCTGAATTACTTTATTTTGTATTTCTTTTCTCTTTTTATATTTATGCATATTGATATTCTCTTTATTTCTTAAGAAATTCACTTTTCCTGTTTAAGGAATCTAGAAAGGTAAGAAGGTAAAAACCGAAAAGGTAATGATATTGTAATATAAAATCAGAGAAAACCAACAGCAGCTTCAATCTGGTGACTTTCCAGGTAAAGAAAAAAACTCTTGAATCTTATATTTCAGATCATGCAGTTCAGAGTAGGTTCTTAAGGAAAATTTCAGCAAATGTTTTGACCAGCTAGTAAGATTTCATCTTATTTTTTAAACTTTTAGCTCTGGAAGGAAAGAAAAATGAAAGGACTACTAAGTAAGGATTCATAAATATTTGAAACTTTCTGTAAACATGGTAGGTCATTTTAGAAAGAGTAGCAGAACTATTTTAAGAAACAGAAGTGCAGTCTTTCCTATTTTGTTAGGTGTATTTGGGAAATAATGATGTTTAAATAATAATAATTATTATTGCCAAATTTATTTTAAAGGTAAAATGTAAAATAAACTTTCTTTTATGTGAAATAATTCCAATTAGATTAATATTTTTGCAACTATGCAAAAGTGCTTTAGTTTCATTTAAATATTTTTTATTAAGGAAACCTATTTCTAAGATAACTATAAAGGAAAACAATGATTTCAAGATTATATACTGTACAAAGTGTTCTTTGTTTTGTGGATCAATATTTTCTTGTTTACTCTCCTTTTTGAAATACAAGGATTGCATTTTGGCTGAAATCATTCTCTGACGAGCAAATCTTTCTATATTATCCTTATAGGAACACACTGTTACAGGGTTACTGTGGTTTTTTCATTCTTTTTTCTGGATAGACAAACCATCATAACTGAAAGCTGAACATTTCAGGTGTTTCCTCAACATGTTTAGAATATTTTTATGACAGAAAAAAACTTTGTTGTTGCTGTTGTTATTAGTGTCCGTACAGCAAATAATATACTTTTCATCATAAAAAGTTGTTATTCTAATATGAATGTATTAAATATATTTTCCTAAAAGGAGCACTGCTTTTGTACATACATAAATATGAGTGGTTAGACATTTGCTGTATTTCTATATATTATAGATTATGTCTATATATTCCGCAGGAAAAAAAAAGTATAAAAGGAAAAATTTTATGCATGAAAAAGAAGTAAGATCTCTGTAAATGAAAATGGGATATATTCTGTAAAATAGTTACATTCATCAGTTGAACTTTTGTTTCACTGAAATGTATGAAAGTAAGTGCATGCACTAACTCAGACTTTTGGAATAGATTTTTATTATTTAACTGTATGTACATTAGCGGATGTATGATTAGCAAGGAAGTCCACATCATTGATTAGATTGGCCAGCCTGTGATTCAGCTAATCCAGATTCAGATTTTTGCTGTGTGATGGGTTTTAAAAGCAATATCTTCCTAAAAATATGGATAGAAGATGAATGGGATTTCTTGAAAGCACCACAGCATTTAAGTGCCATTGAAATCAATAAATAGTAGTAGTGAGATCCAAAAATGCACTTAGGCATCTGAAGTACAAGATGGTCATCTGAGACTCAGAGGGTGATTTAATAGTCTTTAGGTACTAGGAGTCAGAAGGCATTTTAAGTTTGCACTTGTCTCGTTGAACTGAAGGCCCTGTTGCTTTGGCAGAAGCGTGCATTGAGGGGTGCTTTCATTCCCCATGATAAGCCTAGGCTGCTGTACAGCTGACGTGGGAGTCTTACAAGGGGAGACAGGAGAACATGTGACTATGAAATTAAATATTTTTGGCTATTTTGGAAGAAAGGCCTAAGCTTGGCTTCCCATTTTGAGACTATTTCTGCTTTTATCTGATGTTCCACAAAAAATCTGGATAGTGTCCAAATCACAGTACCGCCTTGCACTCACTGACACAATAGTTTAGTATCTAGAATGTGCTCCTGCAGAGTAACAAGGCTGACTTGAAGTAAGGCCAGAGATGCTGATCCTTGTGACCACAGAAAAAGTGGAAGTAAGCACTCTCTTCCTCTCCTGCTTCCTTTCTTCGTAAAACAAACAAATAAATGGAACCAGGCAGTAATTCTGATAGCAATATCTAACCAAATAGGCATTTCGAGCTTAAACATCCCTAGTTCTTTGTGCTGGTTGTTGTATATGTAAGATTTCCCTCCAGTGGATAGAGAAGCTGCATGGATTAACCACTGCCAGCTTTCAAAAACTTGCCATGTGACATTTTACTCTTGTAAAGCCATTTGTCCTATTTTAAATTTTTGTATACCTAAATATTTCTAAGTGGTTTATTTTTTCTGCATCTGACCTTTTCTATGTGCTTCATATAATAGTATTTCCCAACCTCTCTTGGGTATTTTGAGGATGATAACAATAATTATTGCACGATGATTACATTTTTTTGTAACAACTGCAATATAAATACCACATATAGATTTCCTAATATTACATTTCAAGAAAAAACAAGCTCATTCCAGATTATTGCAGTGCAGATAATCTGTGTCACCAGAAGCACAACTACTAAAGAGAAAAATATTTTATCATTTTGCATGAAACTTTCTGGACCATGTCCACACTTGGGCTTTCATGAATTATGGACACATGCACAGTTGTTGGACTAGAGGCAGTACTTTTCAATTTGCTGTTAAGGTCAAAATGAGCAAATTGAAACAGAAGTACGTTTCTAACAAATATCTCTGCCTGGAATAGCAAACTGACAAAATTTAAGCCTTTAAAAGGAAAGAAAAAATCAGTCATATGAAATTTGTTTTCCTTAGGTATAAGAAAAGACTATCCCAAACCAAAAGATGAATAATACGAATTTGGAGAAATATATGTTACATTAATGATAAAATTTTTGAAGGAATTCAAGTTTGCTGACATCTTTAGCATTATCTAGAATTCTGGTCACTACATCTCTATAAATATATAGTACATAATTTTAAAAAATTCAGGTAGAAGTGACAATGACAATGAAATTTACAGAATATCCTCTATTCAAGGATGTAGATTAGGATGGTTTGGCATGGAGGAGCAATGAATGAGAAGGAATGGCATGGGGAAGTTCAATAGAGAGTTTAACATTGTTCATTATGCAAAAGCTAGTGGTACCCAATATTAGCAAGATTAAAATTAATAAAACAGAATAACTTAAAGCATTGAGATTAAAATGAAAAAGGATGTACTCTGTTCTCAGATGCATAATTCCTAGGCTATCTGTAAACTCTTTCCCTTGTTTTCCTTTTCTCTTTCTTTTTCTCTCAGTTTAGTAGCATTGTAAGTTTCATATCTGCATGCATGACAGAAGGGAATTTTGCTTCCTGTATCCCCCTTAAAAGCTCCCCTTTATTTGCCTCTGCAGGCAAAGAGTTTCTGCAAGTTGTTGATAGGATTGGTTTTCTTTGAAAACAGTGCAAATTAGATAATAAAGCATGCAAAATATACATTTTTATATAATATTCCAATAAAGTACTGTAGATGAATGTGTGTACCTGTATATGTAAATGATATACTGTGTTATATATAGAAAGCATATATAAAACACATATGCAATTGATTCAGAAAGGGTTTGAGGGAATGATCAAACATCAACGGCTGTGAAAGAAAAAGTTTTAGCTTTGGAAGCTATTAACATACTGACTGCCAGAGGTTAAGATCACAGAATCACAGAATGTCAGGGATTGGAAGGGACCTCAAAAGATCACCTAGTCCAATCCCCCTGCTGGAGCAGGAACACCTAGATGAGGTTACACAGGAAGGCGTCCAGGCGGGTTTTGAATATCTCCAGAGAAGGAGACTCCACAACCTCCCTGGGCAGCCTGTTCCAGTGTCCTGTTACCCTCACTGAGAAGTTTCTTCTCATATTTAAGTGGAACCTCCTGTGTTCCAGTTTGTACCCATTACCCCTTGTCTTATCATTGTTTGTCACCGAGAAGAGCCTGGCTCCATCTTTGTGACACTCCCCCTTTATATATTTATAAACATTAATGAGGTCTCCCCTTAGTCTCCTCTTCTGCAAGCTAAAGAGACCCAGCTCCCTCAGCCTTTCCTCATAAGGGAGATGCTCCACTCCCTTAATCATCTTTGTAGCCCTACGCTGGACTCTCTCCAGCAGTTC
>VYZX01014820.1:6173-32235 GCA_013401335.1 Brachypteracias leptosomus
AACATGTCCCCACCATCCTCCTTACATCTTATTCTTTGGAAATGAACGCAAATTTGTTTTGAGTGTGTTCAAAATTGAGACTGTTTTTTCAAAATTCTCTCATATGTTAAAAAAGCTTAGAACTCATGAAACCATATGGTTAAGTATCTTCTATGTGAAAAGGATGTCTCTTGAGCAAAAAATGTCTCAAACAGAACTTTGTAGTTTTTTAAACACTGCAGGTTCCAGGATACCACGTGCTCTGGAAAGTTCCTGAATGAAGCAGAAATCAATTTTTACATGTAATTTTTTTTTTTTTTTCTTTTTTTAAAAAAGAGACAATAAATAGATTGTGTTTGTTAAATGACATAATTAACATAGTTTCAAGTATTCCACCAGGGTAAAACAATCACAGCTGCTTTGTTGTTTTTTTTTCCCTTATCCTTTTGATACCATTTGCAGTACAAGATCACAGTTTTGTGCTGTTGTAGGATTTGCTGAGAACACAATTATTCTGCTATTTTGTATAAAGCATAGCTGCGAAGTTACGTGATTCTATGGGTAGTATGAGATAATGATCACAAATAATAAGTATAGAAGGATAAAGTTGTGACCGCAGAAGGAGGTTGTGTTTTAATGAAAGCATCTTCCTTTGTTTGATGTTCTGTTGAATTATTCTAATTGTTTTATTATGGGATTTTGAAATAGAATGTAGAAAAAGAATGGTAACCTGTCTTTTAAGCTTTCAACAGCCTTGAAGTCATTATCCTCTCTGAGTTAGTTGTTGAGTGACAGCAGGTGGATGTTCATGCTCTTCTTCAATGTTTGCCTATTTCAGAGGGTAGAGGGAAAAGTAGGAGAGTACCAGTGAACACTTATGACAGTACATAGCGGTGCTTACCATTCAAACATGGGTTAAAACAGTTTTCTCACACACTGCCTAACCTCCTCAATGCAAGTAGAAATCTGTTGGCTGGTCTATAGCAGGAGTGAGGCTTTGCTGCTGTGCTCACAGGGGTGTTTGAGCATGTGGGTTGCACGCTGAACTCTTCAAGCCTCAATTCCAGGTGAGGAAATAAGGTCAGCATTTGGGCTGGGTGTTCTGAGGTTTCCCCAAAGTATAAATTTACAATGAATAAAACATTCTTTCTGGATCTTTGAAAGCGTAGAAATCTATAGCCCAGTTGTTTAATTAGCAAAGTTATAACCCACTGAGGAGAAAGGTTGAGGAGTTGTTTTACTTTGTTACAAATATTGCTGTCTCTCATACATAAGCATTTGTACCTGTTTCGTGTGCAGAAAAGGTATGGGATAAAGAGGAGTTTCAAAGGAAGGTGTTCTATTGAAGTCTGTCAAGGCAGAAAGCTATGATTTCTCTTTCTGTTTGTATTTCTATTTCCATTCTAATGAAATAAAACAAGAATGATACAGTTCTTCAGACATCTACCTAAGTTTATGAAGTTACTATCCCTTCATATATGGCTTGTCTTTGCTTGCCTTTTGGAGGCTTTTTTAATATCCTAAAGGTTAGGCTTTAGGTCATAGCTTTTATAGGAGTAGCATAAGCCTTTAATCTCTCTTTTAATGATTTTTGTATGTAATTTATTCTCATAATTATTAAAGCTACCACATAGCAAAGCACAGTACATTCTTGTAGTATCAGAATTCTTTATCTTATTTGTTTATATCTTATTAGCAGGAAAAATACTGTCTCTTCTTGTTTCCTAAAAAAAGGACCTTCCTAGACACTATAATTGCACAGAGCAAAATTAATGAAGAAAAGAATACTCAGATTTGGCTAACAACATCTTGGTCAGGGAAGCAATGTTAATTTTGAGGGAAAAAGTTGATGATTTTTTATTTCTCCTCTATTTTCTCTTTTCTGGGGTTAATTTACTATAAGAATTGTGCTAAAATGTAATGAAATAGGTTTTTAAGCATTGGGTTTTATCACCCGTATAAAAATCAGTAATATAGTTTTACTATCTGGGGGTTGCACAATATGTATTTTTGCCTTAATAACAAGACACCTACTGAACTAATTTGCTAAGCAATTTAAAGAGCTGAATATATTGTGACTGCGGGATGTTCTCTGTTACCTCAAAGCCTTTAGAACGTCATACATCTTATTTATTATAGCAAATTTACTTGTTCTTAGTGATTTTGCAATACAGTATTGTCACAGAAAAATAAATGTAAACACTTTCTAATTTACTCTTTTCCCATCTCTTGTGATTTTCCTCCCACTTTCAGCATGCTACTCCTAGTACAATATGGTTTAGGAAAAAGCAGTATTAAAGCACAGAGGAGTTGAGAGCTCAGTACCTATTTTGTTGCTTGTCAGCAGAGCAGTATGTGAAATTTTGGCAAGGTATTGCCAAAGATGATTGTCCCCCTGTACTCAGCACTGGTGAAGCCACACCTTGAGTATTGTGTCCAATTTTGGACACCTCAACACAAGAGAGATATTGAGGTGCTGGCATGAGTGCAGAGGAGGGCAACGAAGCTGGTGAAGGGCCTGGAGAATAAATCTTATGAAGAGCAATTGGAGGAGCTGGAACTGTTTAGTTTGAGGAAAAGGAGGCTAAGGAGAGACCTCATCACTCTCTACAACTACCTTAAAGGACATTGTAGAGAAGTTGATGCTGGTCTCTTCTCACAGGTTATAAGCAATAGAACAAGAGGGAACGGCTTCAAGCTGCAACAGGGCAGGATTAGACTGGACATTAGGAAAAAATTCTTCACAGAAAGAGTAGTCAGACACTGGAATAGGCTGCCCAGCTTGAGTCACCATCCCTGGATGTGTTTTAAGAGTCGTTTAGATGTGGTGTTGGGGGCTGTGGTCTAGGGGAGAACTTTGCAGAGTAGGGTTGATGGTTAGACTTGATGATCCCAAAGGTCCTTTCCAACCTGAATCATTCTATGAGTCTATTTGGCTCTCTTGTGTGTTTCTGAAAGAAAACATACCAAGGAAGTTTGTCTTGCCAGTAATCCTCAAAATTTTCAATTTTGCAATAACCCACTTTCTCGCACTACCCCTATTGAGTTTCCTTCAATTGAGATGACACCAGATAAGTTGTTTTGCATTTTGATGTGCAACTTTTTTTTTCCTTCTCATTGTATTTTTTTGTGGATTGGAGCTCGTAGAAGAGGAATCAGCATTTCACACCTGCATCTGTAGAAGAAAACATTGAACAAGTTCTGAGGCCAGGTACATGGCCATAAGGGAATCACAACTAATGAATACTTCAGAAACTTGTCTTCTGACAACTTTTTATGTTACAACTAATACAACTAATCTGAAAGCTGTGAATGGAGACAGCTGAACAGTTTTATTTATAAGGTCATGATTATCATCAGTCTGTGCACTGCATAATGGTCGATTACTGAGTGCTTAAATTATCTTATCTAGTGAGGCTTTATTTTGTAATCCACAAACTCTGAGATGGTTACTTTCTTTCCCCCACATCTTGGAAGTTTTATCTTTTCTCCCAAGCAAAGATTGTTTTCATATTTCAAAGCAGGGTTGTTCTCACATTTAGTAATCTCAGTTAGTGTGTATAGTGGGTATATCCTGCACCAAATTGAGTGTCCTTCATACCACTGAAGAGAAGGATGAGTGACCATTCTGAGGAGGTTAAAGGTCTATCATCCCCTCATTTTTGAGCTTTTTTGATCTTTTTGGTTTTTAATGAACTTATTTCTAGACAGTAGAATATCTACTCAAACCATCAATTCTTACTTTATTCACACAGGATTTTAACTGCTGTGTAACGCAACAGGCTGCATTGGAAGTTCTGCAATTCCCCAAAATATTATTTGTTTCACAGAATATGAAGATGCAGATACTTTGCCAAGCAATATCAGTGGCTGTTAACGGAATTTAAATGTGTTCAGAAGCAGTACTTTTGCAAGTGACATCTTCTTTCTGTTGCTGATACAGTAAAAATATTCTAGAGGGTCAGCCATTTTCTGCAAGTGGAAAAGAAATATAAAGCTATTTCTGTAGCGTAAAAAGAAGAAATAGGTAGTGTAACAGGACAAAGCACAGTTGTTCCTGATGTCAAGAATCTGTTAGAAGCTGTATGCTGCCTTGAAAGTTAATCTTGCATCATAGAAAGGCTATGCACCACAGTGCTGGAGTGTCACATTTTTATCACATATTTGCTCAGAACAGAGCTTTCTCACAGGAAGTACATTAGCCCTATTTGTTTGCCTGATGTCCTGCTAATGGAAGAGAGTGACAAGGGAAGTTCATGGACTCTTTCAGGAGGAAAGTCTTTAAAATTACACAGCTTTTAAAAACTGTACTCAGATGATTCTAAATGCACAGTTTATTACCGTGTATATAAGAAGTGATATTCAGAACCTGTTGATATAAACGGACACGTCAAGTCCTCAGTTCTGGTCCCTTATAGCAGCAAAATGGGTATTTTTCCCACAAAAAACCTAAAAAATGTGCAGACAAATATCAATGTATTGCAAGGCTTCATGTGGAACTGAAGTAGATACCTTAAGTGAAGATCATGGTTTGAATAGGAAATTGATAGCAAAATTTTAATTTAAATGCTTCTAAAAAATACTCAACAGAAATAATAGATATAACTAGTGACTACATGGAGGGCTACCTAAATTTCCAACCAAACTGACACTTTTATTTATGATTTTATGGTAATTTATTTTAAAATAATTTTATATACATCACAGTGTTGAGGCAAATATCTTAAATTCATTACAAACACTGACTGAAGATCATTATGGAGAAAAAAGAAAAGAAAGATATAAGAGGAGTGTAAATTGTTTCACAGTTTCACTTGCTCTACTACAAGCAGTAGCCACTTTCAGAGATCACGGATAAATGGTCCTTCCTTCCTGAGACTGAAAATCTATTGTTTGAAAAGTTAGTATCAGCCAATTCTTTGTGAAAATGTATGTTGCCAGATGCACTTTTCGGGGTTCGCTGTCCTTTGAATGCAGCTTCATTACCTATATTTTTTGAACATATTTTTTCTCTCTAGAAAGTAGCATTTTAGTGGAAAATCATATTCTTTTGGCTCCAAGGAGTAGATTTTTTTTTTGTTATTGTAAGTGTAAGCTGAATTGGTTACACTTTGAAAATAGCTCAGTGGCTAGTAGAGTTTGTATAAGGACTAAGAAGCACTTTATAAGTACACATTAAACATTGTGGTTATAAGGGCTCACTGTTAAAACAAACTTGAGAGTTTCAAGCAATAATACAGTACTCCACAGTTTTTATTTATTGCATATTAATAATATTAAACAAAGTTTGATTAAAACAACAGCTACAATAGTTGCCAAGGACCAAAATGTTTGGTCATTTGGATATGATCCAGCTTTGTTCATTCTAAAGGGACAAATGCATCCAGTTTGTCTTCCTGCTGTAAACAATATATTGTTATTCTTTAATGTGTTATAATAATCAGTTGGCATTTAGCATGTGATTGCAAATCTTAGCATAACCAATACCAATGAGAGGTTTTCATTTAACGAAAGCTGTATACATAGCAATCATTTTGCATATAGTCAATGATTGAAATCAAGCTGTATGTTGAGTATTTTATCATGAAAGCTCTTTAGCACCTGTATGCATTTACTCAATGTGTCAATTCTGGTTTGCACAGTGTGTAGCTGATGGCACTGCTGGGCTTTTATGTTTTCCTTTTGTTACATTATACCAGGCAGTAACCATGAGTTCGTCTAATTTATAAGGAGAAAGAACAAGGGTCAAGAATTATGCTTAGAATTAGAGGCACAGGTACACAAAATGTTCTCCTCTGTGATGATGAGTGAAAATTAATGTATGCAACAACTAAATATGTATTCAGTAGTAAATACGTCTTTTGGCTCAGAGAAACGCATGTAGAGTAGCAGAGGCAGTCGCTGTATGAATGACTACACGTCACTCTGCCCTTGCAGGTGAGCAGTGCTGGGACAGCCTTGTATAACCTAACTGTAAAGGGTGTGTGAATGACTCTTGCATTTTATCTGTACAAGCAGAGCCATTTGCAGTTAGCTATTTGAGATTAGCCTTTCAATGGTTGTGAAATGAATGCAAAATACCTGTGGTTTCTAATTATTTTCCAGTGCAGGTTGCTTGTTAGGAGAAAAACCTTTGCCTTTATTGAAGTGACAGCTTAGATTTTGATAGAGAACAATGCTTGCAAGCTAATTCTGTCAATAATGTTCCTTTCCTTCAAATCAACTTTTCTAATTAATTAAATCAATTGCTAATTGATGCTCCACCTGGATACTTACATAGCTGCACAGACACTGGCAAAATTGCCCTTTTTTAGAAGGGCTCTTTTTGGAGATGGCAGTGAGACCACTGCCTCTACATTTCTGAGAAATTAATCTAGGATAATTTTTTTTACTTAATCCTTGGAGACTGAGTCTTCTTTGTATTCTACTGACCTTAGAACCTCTGCTTTTCGAGCAGGCTGCCCTTCATGCTGGAAGTGGTTACTGGTGCCAGTCCCTATGCATGTGCTGGGGTACTGCTGACCTTGTGGGGACTTGTTGCAGGAATGTGCAGTCCCTGTATAGTGCTGACACACGGGTACTGCTGTTTTTCATGTAGTGTGTGCAACTAATTTCAACCAGATGCTTTGTGTCCAGCGGTGAAGTCACAAACAAACTCTGACTGTCCACCTGTGCCACTTGAGTGCTGGCAACAGATCATGACTCTGGCTACAATGAGCAGATTTTTAGTTTGCATTTAAGGTGTTTTGTATCTTTCACTGATATTTAGTAGCTTCCTTTAAAAAGCCTGTATATTGTGAATGCTACCTTATTTGATTTTGTCTGTACTTAACAAAATATAAAGATGTTAATCCTTGCAAGGTTTATTTTTCTTTCATATTCCTTGGAAATATCAAAGGTTTTTTATGGCTTTTAATTTTATGGGCAGTCAAAATACCACTGGAAGGCCAAAAATTGTATTGTTTTCACTCTTCAGATGCTTTCTTGAAGGATTCAGGCGGACAGCAGAATGTGTTAAAACACCATTTCCAGCTTTTTAAGTTGGTCACTAAAGCATCCTTAAGAACAGTTTGGAATCTGTTGTTGCAAGACAGCACTCAATCATGTGATTGATTGATGGTCTGGGGCTTCTGTTAAAATATTTTAATAACTTTGCACTTCACAGCAGTAAGTCAATTCTCTTGCACTTGAGATGCAATGATTGATCATATATATGCAGCTAGCCCATTGGCATATAAATAGATTGCATTTACTTTAACTTCAAGTTTACCTCAAGTTATGACAGTGTAATTATTTAAACAAAGGTATAGTTCTTCAGAAATTGCATTATTCAGAAATGCATTGCTCAGAAATAAGGCAGCAGTTAGATAAGCAGGCTTTGTTCATTGTGCACGTTGATGGGTTTCTACATTGTAGAATCATAGAATTGTTCTGTGGAAGAGAGCTTTAAGTCTAGCCATTAACTCAGCACTGCCAGGTCACCACTACACTGTCCTTAAGCACCACATCTACATCAGATGATGACTCTACAGTTCCCTGGGTGGCCTGTTTCAGTGTCTGACAACCCTTTCTGTGAAGAAATTTTTCCTAAGGTCCAATTTAAACCTCACCTGGCACAACTTGTGGCTCTTTCTCTTGTGCTATTGCTTGTCACATAGGAAAAAAGACTGGCCCCCACCTCACTACAATCTCGTTTCAGATAGTTGTAGAGAGAGATAAGTTCTCCCCTCAGCCTCCTTTTCTCCAGGCTGAACAACTCCAGGTCCCTCAACTGCTGTTCATACGACTTGTTCTTCGGGCCCTTTGCTAGCTTCATTGTCTGGTGTAGAATCTGCTTAAAGCTGCTGATTGTCTGAGCAAAGTCAGACTCTATGTGAAAATAGATAAATTTGTCCTTTGAAAGAGCATTAGAAAATGTGTTGAAAAATATCTAGAACACACACATCAAAAACTGTGTGAGTAGAATGCCTTTTCCTAAGCATATTTGTTTTCACTTCCTTACAGGTCTCTACCAAGATAAAATATTCTAATGTTTAGGACAATTAAGAATTTATTTCTCTTTTAAAATAAGTCTGGATAATCGTTGGTTATAGTAAATTTGTGTGTTGACATTTTCTACCCATCCAGTTCTCATAAATTTATGTAGCACTTGGCTGAGTTTGTAATTCAGCATTTCTAAAGTGTTTTTAGAGAAAAAAGACAGGCCAGAAAGGTTAAATGTTTGGAAGGGTCGTGTAGCTGCCCTTAAGCTATTAACAGAATTTAGATGTAGAATTCCAGTGGAAGGGAATAAGAGAAAAGTGTGATTGATGCACAAAAATCATCTGTGGAAAATGGTCAGAAAATTATATTCATACCTAAGCATTTCTTATTAAAGGTGAAAAGAAAATCGTTTCCCTACCTTTTAAGATCTATGCAGTTCTATGGAAAATGTGAAACACCACTTCAGAAAGACCTCTGAAATCTCTTTATGTATCTGATGAAAAGTGTGTTTTGGATCCTTCCACTTTCAAAATATTCTATGAAAGAGGAGCCACCCTGCAGGGATCACACATTCACTTTAATCTTGACTTCCTTTTAACCTAAGATTTGACATTAGATTTAAATAAAAAGCCTCTTTTGAGAGGCAATATTTAAATCTAAAACTATTGAAATAGGATGCTTCAAGAGTGGTAGAAATGTCTCGTCTCTGTTTTGCTTGGCAGAGGTGGGGAAGGGAAAAGAAGAAAATAAATAAAGCCAAATTTGTCAAATATTCAGTTTCAGTCAGTGTTTCAGTCTGTGGCTGTACCTTCTTGGAATTTTGAGGAACCATAAAGGAATGGTTCTGGGGAAAAAAAAAAAGAAAGAAAGAAAAAAAATATTAAGGAAGGTCTATAAAGGACTTATTGGGAGAAAACAAGATTGCTGAAAATTGCTGATGTTATGTTCAGTGAAACTCCGTAAACCACAGTGCTGTACAGCCACTTGGCCTGGAGCCTGCCTCTCTTGCCTTTCTGCTCATTATCTGTGTTTAAAAATACAACTTTGAGGTCAGATCCTCAAATGAGCTTTGTCTATCACTTTGGCCGCCACATTTAGTCAAATAGAAACAAGGAATTAGTAGGGATACATTGTTGTTGATGGGGTGGCAGGTGTTCCTTGTTCTGCGTGCACTCCTAACTCAAGTTAAGCAGCTTGGTTAGAGGTGTTGGCGTTGACGGCTGCCTGCTATTGCATGTGCCAGGCTGCAGGCCCCACTAGGCTGCCCACTCACATGGTGCTCTTCCCCATCATGCACCTTGGTAGTTAATTTTGGTGTGTGTATTTTACGATGTGGTGGAAAGTGTGCTGTGAAGTCATACATAAAAGAGAAAAAGTAAAATAATATAGTGCTTGAAAATGTTGATTTGAGTAAAATGCTGATGCCTAAAACTATCAAAATTAAACAACAATGAATATAAGATCTGAATTCTTAAAAGTCAGCTGAAAGCTAAAAAATCCCCTGCAAAACAGTTGCAAATGGAGTATCAGAGCAAAATATATTGCAGTGGTTGTAAGAGAAGCTCTTGTTGGATGATGATGGTATGCATCAGGCTCTGTCTTTTTATAAGCATACTCTAAGAGCAGTGAAATTGTATTTTAAATAAGGAACACAAAGTTTTTACTGTTTTAATGTCTGATTAACTTTTGTGTCTTGTTTTTTGTTTTGTGTGGTTTTTTTAAGATCTTTATGGTTATGGCAAAACCTTCCATCAGCATATGGTATAATGGACTGCCAGTTGGATGATTTACAGTCTTCTGAAACATAATACATACTTCTTCTCTTCCTTGTCTATGGTAAGTTTTGTTCCTCTACATTTCTGTTAAATACTTGGCTTCAGAAAAGAAATTAAACATTTGCAGTGACCTGCATTGGACATTGCTGCCATTGTTTTCATATGGACTAGCCTAGAGTTGTTAATTAAATAACTGTGCAAAACTTTTCACTTTTTGGGATAATTTTAGAGTTGTGCAAAGATCCTGATACACACCTTGAAATGTTGTCTTTCTCTTCAGCTTGAAAGCATCTTCACGTGTCTTAGTTCAAATTAGATTCTAGCCAAATGGTATGACGCATACCACAGCCTTTTTAAGAACAAATAACTATAACTATATTACAAAACACAGGGAAAAAATAAATTGGAGAAAATATTTAGAAAGAAGTTTTCAGTTTTATTTTTGCACAGCTTCTGTGTTTTGTGTCTACAATTAATCTGATTATAGCAATGTTAAGTATTGTATAAACAATAATATTAAAAGCAAGGCTCCTCATAGTGTAACTGAACTATCACTTCTGATTTACAGTGTCCAGACATGCAATAATGAGATCCAAGGTACTAGTTGTTCATTTGGCTAGCTGCATTGACAAACCAAATTTGGATACCAAAATGTTCCACTGACTGCTCTTTCGCACACCAGAAATAGCAGCCCAGTCTCCTGTCCAAATATCAGGTTAAGCGTTTGAGGTTACAGTCCCCACTTTCTTGCTCTTCTTATTTTTAAAGATTTTGACATAGCTCTTACACCAAAGGGTGTGAATGGTACTGAATTTTCTGGAATAGTTGCTTAGCCATTGTTTAAAACTTTCTGTAAAGGCTTGTTGCTTTAAGTCTGTATCTAGGGCTCAAGTTAGAAAATATATGACATGCCAGCATGAAAGGTATCTTTCCTTTTCTATTTCTGTTGTAAATTTGAGAGTCCTTACAGGTATGCAGTAGTGAGAAAAGCAGAGATGCAAACATTGAGAATAGAAGAGGCAAATTAATGGTATTAGTCAAAGCTGTTTTTATGATATGCTTAAGTACTGTAATGAACTAAGAGGCAATAGTTTCCAGAAGTGTGTTTGCACTTGATAATGGAAAGGTGCATTTACATATCCCATAGAAACATATGGAGATCTTTACCAGCAAAACTGGTTACTTTTATTTTTGGTGGAAGTAGGTACTCACACAGTGAAATGGACAGATATACAGCACATCTTTTTCATCCTTTGTAGGGCATCTTCTACCTGCCTCTGTTACCTGTTTTGGCTGTCATTGCATTTCAAATGATATGTCTCCCAGGTACTAACCATACAACTCTGAAAACAAGGAGCCAGATAAATCACAAAGAAAACATCACCTCACTTGTTTCTGCTGGCAAAAAAAAAGATATTGTTTGATGGGTTATGGAGCACCTGTTGATTCAGCGACGCAGCTCCCTGGGTATTCATTGAGTTCTGTGTTGTTCCCTAACCAGGCTTTTTATTTGCCAAATTAGCTGATTTGCTTCAAAGGCTTGACCTTTTCTTTCCTCCTCATCCTTATCAGCAGCATGCCATATATTTCTGAGCCTGTTTTTGCTTCCTGAATGTGCACTGATTCATGATGAAATAAGGGCTTTGTGACAGGTCTGATATAAGAACTAACTTCTTTAAAAAAAGAAAAGCATGTCTGCAGGATTTTGTCTCCTTTTCCTGAGGTCTGCTACACCACATTTTACAGCAATTATTCCCTGTGTCCACCAGCAGGAGAACAGAATCAAGTTCACAGTGTTTCCTTTGTGGCCAAACTTGAAAAAAAAATATCATGATGATGTCTTAAATTGTTTAAGAAATTCCATTTTACAATACCCTGACAATTAAAAAACCATGGCTTGCTTTGGCAGTCGTATTTGTCAGAATTGTTCCTCTTTACAGTCAAGCTCTTCAAGGAAAGAGGACATGTGTGTGAAAGGGCATTTTCATGCCCCACTCACTATAGTATCCACTCAAGACTCAAGTAGGCTTTCGAAAGCCCAATGAGTTACCTCACTGCTTCTTTCGAACCAGATTAAAGCTAAGGTGTACATCAGGAACTAAACTGAATGTCACCACATGTGATGTGAAACCTAGAGGACTTTCTAACCTTACTACATTAGCTTGTTCAGTGATATCTATAGGTTAAATAAGCCTATTGACAAATTGACAAATTCAAACCCTACAAGAGAATAAATTATATTCAAGACAGTAGTAGACATTTAGAATCATAATCATATTATCATATTGATAATAGTTCTAGTTTGTTTGCAAATCCTATACTTCATTGGCTAAACAAGAGAAACCTGCTACAGAAAGATATGATAAGATGGTTAAGTCAGGCTTTTAGAGGAGATGGTGGGAGATGAGCTTATGTGAAAGGGAAATGGAATCTCTTAGAAGGAGGGAGTACTGGAAATACAAACTTGTACATCAGCCTGTAATTATCGAGTGTCTTCTGTATCTTCATTCAGCATTGAACAAGCTGATATAAACTTCAGCTGATTTTGTGACTGAAAGGCAATCAACTCCACTGAGATAAGAAAAAAAATAAACCAACAAACGAAACAAAATCCACCCACCAAAAAATGCCACACAAACAACCCCCCCCCCACCCCCAAACCAATTGTAATTGTCTCCTATATATTGAGAAAATATATTAAAAGAGTTCTTTTAAAAATATTGAATATCTAAAGTCAGCACAGGATGATAAAAATAAAAAAGCAATAAAGAGCAGAAGCCAGGTGCAGTTTAGGAGAAATTTATGACAACTAAAAAGAGATTATATAAAACATTAAAGGTCAGGATATCTACAAACAAGGTAACTGGTTCAGACCACATTTTAAATTATAACAAAGGAATTTTTAGTACATAATTGCATCTACTCACTTGGAAGGATCACTGAAAATAAGTCTAGGAAGCTCAATAAAAAAACCCCAAAACACCCTGTAGCAGGTATCCCAAAGTCCTAATACTACTATTGTATTTACTGAGTGTTATATAGTATAGATAACATCATGAACTGCTAGGTAGTGTTACAGTTCTATTACCTGACTGAACACCCTCCTCCTCCCTCGCCAAAAAAAAAAAAAAAAAGGAAGAAAACATGGAGAAAGTCTAGCTCTGGATTTCAATTTCTCAACTCAAAACAATCTGTCAAAAATCATATACTGAAACCCTATACCAACACTAAGTTATGGAAAGCATGCGTATTGGATGTTTCTGCTTCAGAACTCTTCTTTCAGCCTTTCTGTGCTAATGGCTCATTGTGGTTTACAGATAGTGTTGTAACTCAAGTGCTCCATTTTAACTGTAAGTCATCATTAATAAGTATTAAAACCAATCAATTTTTGTTACTTCCATGCTTTCTCCTTATTGTGGAAATTCAGACTTCCCTAGAGTGCCACTGATTTTGCTTAAGAGTGTTGCTCCATGAGAGTTTACACAGATATGTTTGTTGAATCTGTGCCTGTCCTGCCATGCCACTTTCTAGCCAGACTGTCCAAACACATCACAAGCCTTATTTGGATGTCAGAATAAATGGCATAGCAGGTACACCAAGAGAATCAAAATGAAGCATGCATTATTTATGGAAGTAATCACAGTCCTACCGAGATGTGTATCCTGAACTGAGATGCCGGCAACTAAGAAATAGAAACAAAGGAATAATTGTTAGTGTTTGTCTTGAAAATTTCTGGTTTAGGTGAATTTAAACTAGGTTTTTAATGCCACCTCAGTACATTCACATGAAGTAAGAACTCCCCTTTGCCCTTTTACTTTCATTTCTACACACTTCTGTGTACTTCATTTTCAAGCTGATATTGTGATCCAGAAGGGCTGCAATATGTAGAGAGTCTTGAATAAATTATGCCACAGAAGCTACAGAGAAACTAGCCTCAAAGTTAGGTATTGGTTAAAAGAAGGATCAGTAACCTAAAAGGCATTTCTGCTAATGTGCTGTCTACTAGTGATTTTCTTAGGAGGGAATCTTAATTAATGATTATCTGTCAGTGTGTCCTGATTGGTGCACTAGTCAAGGAATCAGTGCATCATTTTATTTCCTCCTAAGAGGAGCGTCCTTCTAATGCGAGTGTGATAGGATTCAGCTTTAAATGAACCGCTGCAAGCAATTTCTTTATCTGAATGGAGGCAGAAAAATATTTTCACTTTCTATATGTTTGAATTTGTGTATAGTTTTCTTCTGAATTCATAAATTATTTGTGCAAAGTAACTACCTAGCATTTTACAAAAAATACTAGATGAGTAAAAGTGCTTGGAATAAGAAGAGGCTAACAGACGAGGTGGTAGCATTCTAGATACCTAGCTTGAGAAAATGTGCTAAATGCTTATGATGAAAATTGAGGACCTTAAAGTTACCAAGGATTAATCACCAAGAAATCTATCTAGAAATTGGAACTTTGTTTCTTTTTAAGAAAAACCGAATATATCCGTCTCCTGTTTGGTGGACTTTGACTGCTGAAGTCAAGTGGTGTTTCCCATATCCCTGAGAAGCCTGAGTTTGATAACTCCTGGTGTTTCTCACAGAAAGTATTCAATTGGTACTTCTGGGAAAAAAAAAGTATGCTGCTTAAAACAATCAGTAATTTTTCCTTTGTTCTTTCATATTTAGCAGGCAAAATTCCTTTCTGAATACTTATTATTTTGGAGCTTTTGGAGGCTTATGTTACATAAATACATATGTTGGAACTAGATTTTTATATGAGCATAATTCTGAAATAAACAAGATATATTGAGATATTTAAAAGCTGTGTGGCCCCAACTGTGGGAAAGGGAAACAGGCCTTTGATAATCAGAGTAAATAATATTTTTTTTTTAAAAAGTAGTTTTAAATAGACTTAATTGTATATATTTTTTTCCAATCATCTAAAGACTCATGAGTATTCATAAAATCCGGGGACATGTTGGCTGTAAGGCCCTTGGGAGGGCTCCTCCCACTCCAGGTGAGACCATTGAGGTCATCCCACCTGGATGAGGGTGGCTGTGGCCCTGCCTATGTCACGGCTGGCTGCCCATCCCCTCTGCTCCTGATCCCTACTCACCTCAGGGGTTATTCTATGCCATGAACTCACCTTGGCATCTGAGAAACATCCTGAGATTTCTGTTGGCCCAAACCTCAAGAGTATAGAGGTCTTTTTCCATCTGGATACTCTGCAATCAGCCACGTCAGCACTCCACCTAATTTACTGTTAGTTGCACATTTTCCAGTGGGACCTCTTTGGCAACCAGCAGGTCACTGATGAAACTATTGAACAATATATGACACTGAAATTTACATTTACAATGAGGTACGAATTAATTTTTAATTTTGTTTTTCATTATTTTCAACACCTCAACGTTATTGTATAATGTACCTAGTATAGAATTATAAGCATAATCATTTTAAGACTCATTCAAAAGTACCTTTGCAAAGCACAATGTAGAAAACAGGTAAGAATCACTGCAGTTCTGTGACTTCTGACTGATCAAATACGTATGGCATCTACATCTCCTCTGACTTTGATTTTTCTCATAGCCAACAACAGCAATAGGAGAAATGGGGGAAAAAGTACAGCTTAATTTATTTTCTCAGCTCAGTGAAACAAAATCTAGGCTTTTGAAAGGACTGATGAAGTGCTTGAGAACGGGAGGAATGAGATTCATAAATTTAATTCATGCTGTTACAGCAGGCATCCTCAGTTCTGCATTCATTGCTTTTAGATAAGCTCTATATTAAATCTGAGTAAATTTATTCAGAAATTTAGATAAGAATTTTTTTTTTTAACTGATGTCAAAAACAGCATCTAGATATTGGCAAGTTGTTAGCTTGGATAGAACCATCTCATTGAGGTCAGAACCATTGCTAGAAAACAAGATTAGTGCAGATTTTTACAAGTAGATCAGTTATTCAATCTGATAGAATAACTGCTGTTTGTAGATAATGTTCACCTTTTTAGACTCTCTGGCTACACTGAAATGCTATTGGATACCCTTCGTTACCAGACAATTAACAACGCTGTAGTAAACCAGCATAAAGTCCTCAAAACTTTAAGGGATGTCTTCTATGAAGTTCTTTTTGACAACAGCAACTTAATCTTTAGTATCCTTCTCATTTAACATCTGCTTTCATAAAACCATGTAACACTTCCCCTTATCACCTTTCATCTCATTTTGTTCCCCTTTGTATTACAATGTTTTCTGCAACTTTACATAAACATGTCTTCTGACTGCATTTTAGGTGATTTTAGTGCATTTTATAGTGGTTTGTAGCGGATAATTTGTGCTAGAAGTTTATGTGCGTAAGCATTTCTCTTGACAAATTTAAATTTTTTGGCTAAATTATTTGCTTAAATGCTGCAGAAAATAGATTTGGTGTCAAAATTAGTTCTTTGCCATGCTAATATTAAGGAAATAATAGTTTAAATACATCACAATACTGATTTTCAATAATTTTCAATTTCTGACTTACTGAGACGTTATATTCATTATTCTAAGAATGAATATATGCTGTTGTATCTCAATGTTAATTTGCTGTATGTCATTAACTGATATCTCTTTTGGTGTGGTGTATTATATATAGATGTGTACATGTATAAAAAGATGAAAGAATAGTTTATACAGAGACACTTTAAAAAATAAGTTGTTTTTGGGGGGAGAGGATCATCCTCTTGTGAGAGATGAGCAAACTTGGAAAGTAATTTTTTTCCTTTATACTTTTTTTTTAGTTACATGCTTTGTCTGTGTTCTGAATCCATTACTGTGCATCTCTTATTACAGAGATCTTTACAATAAAGGTAGGATTCATCTAGTGTCTCTCAGCTGTCAATGGGGAAAGGCAGGAAACTCCAGAAGGCTCCAGAAGTTTGGACAAGCTCTTGCTGTTTGTTGCCTTTCACGTTGCCTATATTAACTGAACCAGTAAAAATCTTTGCCTCTGTCAGATTCTTTTGCCTATAGACAAGATCAACTATAAAAATACAGCAGTGCTTCAATGTAGTGTCAAACTAGAGTCTTGCCTGTGTTTACTAACTACAGTAAATTTATCCAATTAAATTTTAATTCTAGTGTCTTCATCATGCCCTCTCTTTGGCAAGAGCTTTACCAGTTTAATGTGTTTATTCACCTAGCTTTCCATAGATTAGACAGTTTTCATTTCCTCCCCTAAGTGAAATAGGTGTTGTGGTGCTCTGTGAAATAGGCAGCGTTTCACCACAGCAATGCGGGATTTATAGTGGTGTGGAGATAACTTCCCATTGGAGGACATATATCTTTATTCAGGACTTAATACTTACAGTCTGAGTTTCATCTTCAGCCAAGTGAAGTTAATGGCTTGACTCTGGGTTATACAAGACCTTCTTGTATAGTGCTAATTAATCAATGCCATGCATTAAAGCTTTTGGATAAGAAATTAACAGCAAGGTTTCAACCATTTGTACTAATAAAAGAAAATGTGTTGTTTGGGGTTATCCTGACCAGATTTCAGCTTGCATTACGTCTTATGTAATAACCTTCTTACTACATTTCAATTATATAGTCTGCTGTTCTTTAATTCTTCCTCTAAGCTGTTTTGTTGCTTAGCACAGTTGAGCAGCTGCTGTGTTCCTTCCTCCGGGTGGCTTTGCTTCAAATGCCTGGGAAAAAAAAGATTCCACTTAGAAATAGGTAACACCACAATAACATATAAGAGGTATTTAAAATATCTCATGGTTCACTTTTTTCTGCCTGAAAGATTGTTGATATTTTGGCTTTACTACATTAGAAGAAGGAGAGAGCATTTTTCGTATTAGGAAAATCATTTCATTGCTTTATAGGCTGCCCAGCTACATAGCTTTCAAAGACTGGCTGAAGGCTTTTGAAAGAGGATTTGTGGGTGTGATTGTACTCGGGAGAGGAAGGAAGTGAAAGATATGCCTCAAAGTGGTGAATCCTGTGAGAACTGAGGCATCAACCAACCTTTCCAACAAGAGCCTGAAGCAGCACATTAGCATCTACAGCAGGTGATGCCAATGACTGAAAAGCTCAGATTAAATGAATGCAGGTGTTGATGTTAGAAAATCAGGTCTCTAAAGAATAGTGCTAGTTACTGGCATGGGATTGTTCTTGCCAAAAGAAGTTTGGAGGTAATTTAAATAGCAGTACAACTCAACTTCATGTTGACTTCAAGCAAGGTCATAAAATAGTCATGCATATGATTTAGCTCTGAATGCGAGTCAGCAATGGAGCAGGAATACTCTTAGATTTCTTGTGTTTGGCAAATTTACATAAGCTCACCGTGTTTGTTAAAGACCTAGTACAGATTTTTAAAACCAGAAGACCTAGAGCCTACCTGAGGAGAAATGATTCAAATGAGATTTATTTTTTTTTTTTCAATTAGAAGTTTGCCAGTTCCTTGTTCTGTGCAGAATAAGAAAGAACAGCTTTTTCAAATGAATCAATAGATAGAAACCCTGGCATATATGTCAAGTGCACTATTTAAATCCTTTTCAAGTATATTAACATTGTGAATAAGCAAGATGGATTATTCTTGGGGGGAGAAAAAAAGTGTTCTTTCAAGATGTTCATTGTGTTTGGATGTAGTCTAGTTCAACAAGAGAGGCAGAGATCCTTTGGTCATTTTTCAGAGGATGTGGCTTTGGGAGACGTGGCTTCATTTCTGTGTTTAGAATGAGAGGGTGACTCCATGTGGGGCAACGTTGCCCAGTGCTCCCAGGTTTTTGTGGGAGACACAGGTGGGAGAAAGAAGCAGCTTGTAACTCTGATGCTGTCCGTAAGAGGGCTGCATGCATCCTCTGCCACTACGTATATCTATAATCCTGAACCATTTCTAAGATAAAGGCTAATTCAGCTGTTCCTGAAGAGTCGTCATTATTTCAGAGAATAAATAATGCTGTTGTATTATCATCACTTCACTGAGTATTATGAGACTACTAACATTGACTTCCCCTCTATTTGGTTAAAGAAAGCTGTAAGCCTTGCTTGTAAATTGTGTTTTGAGCAGCTGCTTTTATACCACATTTCTGTGAGCCATATCATTGTTGAGAGATTTTTTTTATTATGTTTGACTTTTATTTTTGCTCCCTGTGTTCTATGAATTTTGGATTGAATTCATGATTATAAGATGTCTGATTACTGATAAGCTCCTAACTACTTGAAGAACTGAAATAAAGCTCTTTTACTTTTCCTCTGCTTCTCCTCCACGTTTCCTTAAATTAGTCATGTAGAAGAAAGCTAAAGCAAGATACTAATATTAATGTGCAAAGAAATTTGTCATGGTCTGGTTATGCTGTTGCTAAGAATGCTTTAACTTGTCAAAAGTGTGTGATACAACACACTTAAAAGGCTGCCTGTGTTCAGTCTGAACTAAATTATTGGAATAATTGGACACTTCTCTAACTTGATGGACTATATAGTGATATTATTTTTTCAAATACTTCCATTAATCCTTAAAGTGTTAGTTTCCTGATATGATAAGTGAAAAATCAACTAAGTGGAGAAATGCTGTTGTAATGGCATGATTGACAATCCCAGGCAGGAGCAGCACTGAACCGCAGACTTGAGAAGGGCTCGTTGTACACTGAAGCTGAACATGCTCCTCCTGTGTGTCTGATCCCCAGGCAGCACAGATGTCACTAACTTCTAACAATAATTTGCTAGTTCCCACCTGTTCTTAGGAACTGGGAGATTCCAGGAAGGTTTTGAAAACTGAGGTTTTCCAAACTCATGTTACCATTCTCCAGCATCCCAAAATAAGGTTAAATTCTGTGAATATTTTTTTTCCTTCACTAACTAAATCCATGCTGCTTTTCCAGTAAATTAATTTTAAAACTCTTTGTTTTTCCTAAAGGGGAATTTTGTGTTATGGCAATGGAAAACAATAAACCATCACCTTTTCCCCCTCATTTAATATAAGTAGGGATTCTAGTGTAGCTAACACATTATCCATGACTAGCTGTTACAGTGCAAATCTTCATGTGCCACCCAATTCATGTGAGGAATTGTATTAAGTATAAGAAATAAGAGCTTCAATATTCCTCTACTGCAGTAAAATAACCTGCCTCATTTCTGCAGAGATCAGACTCTGCTGACTCAGCTGAGAGGTTGGTGGTTGCTGTGCCCCAGCACAAGTTCATTAGGAAAAGCCTGTCATTGCTTCAGAGGGTTTTGAGGTGGAGGAAAACGGAAGGTGCAGATGTTTGGTAAAACAAAAGGCAAGGATAAAACAAGGCTGGCTGTCTATAGTTGCACAACAGTAGCTAATGTTGAGGTTTTGAAGGGAACCCCCATGTCAGTATCATTTTATGACTTGAGGACTTGCTGCTGTTCAGATGTGAAATAGTGCAGTTAAGAAAATTGTTCCCAGGTCAGAGAAGCAGATTTTTCCAGGGGGTTACTTCACTTCTGTGATATCCACAGGAAGTTTGTCAGAGCTCTTTTACAGTCTCTTAAAGTTCTGCAGGTCCTTGAGATCTGGGGAAAACATGTATCATGGCTTACAGTGTTAAGTGATAAACTAGCATTATGTCTGTGTTTTTACTGCAGTTGTGGGACTTTTCCTCTGCTTATGGAGTATGGATAAATTAAAATACAAAATCCAGGAAATTAATAGGTGAGGTTAATTTAGACATCTGTGACGTGGCAGGAAAAGGCCAGTAAATCAGTTTAGGCAGTTCATTTGCTCTTACACATAGTGGTGAAATAAAGAAAATAGAGCAGAAATCAGGAAAAATGGTGGGATGGGGGGGAAGCGGAGGGGGAAGGCAGAGGAACATTGCAAAGAGAGAAAGAAAAAATGCATATGTAGTTTGAAATAAAATAGCTTTTGTTTGGAAGTCGGAAAGTTTCTGCTGTTCAAGGCTTTTGGCTACTTGCCTGTCAGGATGGGAGTACTTCTTTGGAAATCTCTACCTTAGAAAATAGGTCAAGCAGCTTCTGTCACCGTGGTGCTTTGTATATGAGGGAAAGCAAAAAGTGAAAATAATTTACTAGCAATGTGTGAGAACTGTTGTCATCTACGCCTTGATGGAGTGCAGATGACAGTAAGTGGTATGTTAGGGTACAAGTCAAATTAGCAATATTAATTAGCTATCTAAGCTCTCTGTTTATTGGTTTTCTGGCTGTGAGTCTTTTCTAGACACATCTTGTGGGTCATGCAAAATATAATCAAATTACTCGACTCTACTGTATGTATATTTACTTATCTCTGGTTTATAATCTACTTGTCCAAATGTGCAAACTGCTCTGATTAACTCTGCTTGGCCCAGAGTGGTGGTGTTTGTGTCAACTTTTTTATGCTTCAACATGGAGATTTTATCTTCCAATTTAATTTGAAATGTAAAAAGTATGTGGATGAGTATTGACTGGTACAGGAGTGATTTTTCAGGACTTACACTGCCAGTTTTTTCTCTTTATCAAATTTACAATCTGTAAATTCATCAAATTTGGGTGAAGTGGGACGTGGAGATATTTTGAGCTATGCAGCTGTGCAGGTTTTTCTTTAGTAAAAGTCTGTAAACACGTTCCTTATAATTTGGTTTTCAAAGCATGTCCACTCTGATCTAGGATAAAAATCTAGTAGGGTCAGGAGAGCGGTTATTAACCCGAGTAGGGTATTTTTGGGCTGTCTTGGTCAGCTGAAAGTTAGTTTGGATGTAACCTTTATTTCTGGAAATGAAATCTTTTCATATGGCTTGCAGAAGGAATTACAGCAATGTTTAGTGGAAGGTTCAAATATAGTGTAACATCTAGCGTTTGCTTGCACCCACATGTGCTGAGTCTCTGCCTGTCCCAGCACTAGCAAAATGAAAGCATTGGCTATGATGCTGATGTGGTCAATTATCTTTTGCAGCTCACCATCTCTGTGCTTTTCTTCAGAGTTTGAGATCAGATGTCTGCTGGTGCGTCTGCCCTAAATCTGATCCTGGCCTGCAGTGGCAGGTACAGCTGTGTCATCCAGTAACCCAGGAGGGGATGCAGATTGGCAAACCAGTCCTGACCTGTGCCATGCCAGTGTAGCTTAATGCAGCACTCCAACAAAAGAGGTTAAATGGTGTTATGAAGGCATGATTTGTAACCTGGCTTTCTGCACAAGGTGCCTGGGCTGTCTCTCCCAGGTGCTGGCAGCTGTAGTACAGAAGGGTCATTGTCCAGACTTAGCATTGCTTTGCAGCACAGCTCCTGTCTCCCTGTTTGCCAGCAACTCCTGATTGCCTGGGTCCCTCACTCCTCAGTTGATTCAGAGCCTTCCCTTGTTGGTGGGAAAGGAGCAAAATTCAGTGGTAAGTGGAGTAGTTACTTCAAGTATTCTTTGTAAGTTCTGATTGGACTTGGTGGTGTTCTCTATTTGTATTTAGCAATTTGGTAAATTAATGATTAAATTGACTTCCAAATGAGGTTTACAGTGGGCCTCAATAGGAACTGAAAGTTACTCTCAGAAAGTTACTCTCTTCTTTTCTTTTGTTTAAAAGGATGTCTTCAGTATTTACTGAGCTCTGTAGGATGACATGAATAAGCTCTGACTTGGTTGCATCTCTGTTTTATCTACGTCTCTGCTTTTATATAGGCCTTTTCAGTCACTACCACACTTGTTTCTTCTTGCTTGTGAAGAGACTGCGGGATGTGTTTTTTCCCACTATTTATGGATGGATTTATTTATGGATTCAAAATTGATTATTGCTTTGTTTGCTGCCACCAGTTCTTTTCCAACTGTTTTGGCTTATATAGATGCTGGTGCTGTTTTCTGGTTGTTTCTTTTTGTTTTGTTTTTCTCTTCCTGTCATAGTCCTTAAAAGAGAATAATAAAGACAAGCCCTCATTAAACAGAAGAGTAATTTTTATGCAAGTATAAACTACGTATAAATGGAGTTTAGAAGTTAGAAGGGAAGCTCTTAATCATTAGGGCAGTTGGACTATGCAGCAGCTCTGAAATATAAATAATGAATTAGATAAATACATTAAATGGATCATATGACCCTTTGCTGTTGAGCACCTCGGTATCTGAAGCTCACTTTGTGAGATCCATACATACACAATCAGTGGCTCACAGATAGGAGGTGGCTTTTAGAAGCATAACTACTTCAATAATTTATCAGAGCCCAGTAAGACACGGTGGCATAGCAACATAACAGAACTGATTTGTTGTCAGCCAAATCTAATTGGGTCTGAAGAATGATCTTGTTTATCCATATGGGGTCCCCCTTAAAACAAGCAAATACAGAAGTTCCTAGCTGCAGCTCCTTTACAGAGCAGCTACTGCTGGAAAAATAGAACAGATAAGTGTGGTACCTCAAACGGAGTCTTTTTCTACAGGCTGTCAGGGCTCAGTAGTCTAATCTGTTGTGTCGACGATAACTGATACTGATGGAGTTAAGCACCACAGGGTATAGCTAAAAAGGAAGTTATAAACAAAAATGTCACAGCTCTGGGGATGTATATTGAAATCACCCTTCTGAACAGTGTGCTTTGCCCTAATGACAGAAACGGCTGGGAATGGTTCAGCACCTGATAGATAAGTTATAAGAGTCTTGGCAGAAAAAAAAAAAAAGAACAGATCTAGATGTTAGAAAGCAAGTTGTTAAAATGTATTTAAAAATGCCTTTTCTTACAGCTTTGAAGCACTTTTGCATCTCACAAGAACCCTCCTGGTATTGACAAGTATTCCCCTCCTGCTTGTGCCTTCCTTCTTCTGAAGACAGTTCCCCTTCTCAGCTAATCCTGCACTTAATCATGAAGCTGGAAGCACTGATCAAATTGTTCTCTTTATTTTTTCCCTGTGCCCTGTGTTTAAGTCCTTCCCTCCTCCTCTCCCTCAGTTATTTTCTCAGACTCTGGAACATTTAAGACTCATTTTTAACCTGAAGTCTCTGTTCTCCCACATGAAGATTTGTCAGCTTTTTTGAACTTTAGGCACTCCTACAACCATGGCAAAAGGTAGTTTCTCTGTAGCATGAGCCTACCAGCTGAATACAATTCATAGAAACAATTCATTAATTTACTCATTACCTTATCTTTCATCTTGATGAGGCACAAACAAATTATTCCCTCTGCCTTTGCTATGTTCTTTCTCACATCTGAAGGCTATACTTCCATGCCTTGAGGTTATTTTATGGCAGCTCTTTCTTTCCCAGCAGGTCAAGCACTGCAGAGCTTAACCTCAGTAAATTTGCAGACGACACCAAGTTGAGCAGGAGTGTTGATCTGCTTGAAGGTAGGAAGGCTCTACAGAGGGATCTGGACAGGCATAGGACGAGAGGAAGCTTCCTCAGTTGTGCTAGGGGAAGTTTAGATTAGATATTAGGAAAATTTTTTTTAATGAAAGGATTGTCAAGCACTGGAACAGGCTGCCCAGGGAAGTAGTGGAGTCACCCTGGAGGTATTTAAAAGACATGTACATGTGGTCCTTGGAGATGTGGTTTATTCGTGGACTTGGCAGTGCTGAGTTAATGGTTGGACTTGATGATCTTAAAGGTCTTTTCCAATCTAAATGATTCTGTGATTGTTCCTCCTGCTCTCTGCCAGATGCCAGGACAGTGGGTCTAATGTGTGGTGTTTGACCCTTTCATCTAGGAGCTCAAAGCCTTTGAACCAAGTTTTTCAGTCACTGTTTCCCACAAAACCTGATGAAACCAGTGAGGATTTTGGTGGGGGAAAAGGTGGGGATATTCTATGTGCTAACAGTGAGTGAAACCAGTGAAATCTTTTCAAGTTACACTTTTTATTCTTTTTAAATTTTATTTTTTTTGTTAATACCATGGTGTTGTAGAAGCTGAGGTGCTGTCAGCTGTAGTGGTGGAAGCATTACAATTTCATATGCTGCAAAATCAAGAACAGCGCATTGTTGAGCTCTTAGCTCAAAGTTCCTGTTCTCTAAAGTTTTAAAATGTCATTGATACAACAATTTGCTAAGATATGCCAGCACTGCTTTACAGAGCTGTGACATTTTGCATTATAAAATACTTCTTGAAGCAAAGGGGTTATTTATTATCTCATCCCTCTAGGCTGATAACCGGTGCAGAGGTTGTCACTCAAGATACAGATTACAGTATGTAACAAAAATAATTTAAATTGTTTCAGATGTATCCAAGCAAGAGATATAAAATATGCTAGCATTAATTTGTGATCTTGAAATTAAAAACAGATTTGTTTTCAAATAAAATTGATGCAATATGGAAGGTACACATTTCAAAATATCTAATCATAATGATAGGATACAATAATAGCTTCATTTTTCTCATCTGAAAGGTAAATTAATACTTAGGCATACAAGTAAAAATGGTCTTGAATTTTTTTATTTTTTTTTTTTATCCTATCCGAGAAGCACTGAGTCTACAGAAATTTTCTGTACTCTGCACATGCAACTTTTTTTTTTGTCTGCAGCTTGACACGGTGTAATTTTAACACTGAAATGTTAATAGCATTTTTAGGGGAATAATTCATACAGTTCTATTGCTTATGTCACTGTCAAAAAGGAAAGAAATTTGACAGACCTGGGTAGTTGATGAAAGGCTGTGTAAGCTTGAACAACTTTGAAGGGCACATATATCCTTCATGGTACAGAACTCTGCCCACCCGATGAGAAACTGAGGACATCCTTCAGGTTTCAGTTTCTGCCTTTCTGTTTTGGTTTTCTTGGCAATGGATGATATTGATAAACTTTCCTTTGAACGCTATGAGTACTTTCTGCGAAATCATTTTCTAAAGCTTGGTCCATTTAGGAGCATATTGAACCACGAGTGGACTGAGAGACTTCTCTAACCCTATTAATGTGCTGTAGAACAACTTGTCTACTAGGATAGATTTACCTGACCCAATGAAATGATTGTTTTAAATTGTGTTTTGCTTTTGTTTTTAATATAGCTTCACATTTTCGGGGCATAATCTGTCTCTTTCCATACTATAACTTTCTCTCTTGATTTCAGCAGAACTGCTCATGTGTTTAAAATAAAACATGTGCCTAAGTGCTTTGGTGGCCAAGGGCCAGAGTACTCAACACATTGCAGGGCTGAGCCCCAAGTATGCACTGCTTTAATGTATAGTCTTCTCTCGGCCAGGATAAATCAGGATTAACTCTATAGGAAGTGTCACAGTACTGTGAGGATTTGGGAGATACCTTGCTATATGGAGGATAGCTTGGGTTCCTAGCAAATACAAGCAAAAGAAGCAACGCCTATGGCATTATGCTTTTTAAATTGTCTTCAAATTATGTGTTTTTGTGGCTAATGAATTAGTCAGTTAATTTTCTCATCACCATGTTCAAACTTCTTCATGTGGTTCATGTGGTGGGTTTACCCTGGC
>VYZX01014824.1:0-41393 GCA_013401335.1 Brachypteracias leptosomus
ATAAAAGTGAGGTGAAGTCTACAGCAGCCTTTCCCTTGGAAGCACTAAGATGCCAATAGCTTATCAATAGCACTAGCCCAGCCCAGCCCAGTCCACAGCCAATATTGCTTATGAGTTACAATGCTTAAAATCTTCTGCCTGCCCAAATAGCAGATGCATGAGAACTGGAATGTTTGCGAATAGTAGTATTGGCTGATAGCATTCACTGAATTATTATTTTCCCTTTCCAACAATTTAAAGAGCATTGTGCTTTGGGGAATCTGTTTTTCCCAAGAATGGTGTTGTGGTGTTTCTGTACTGGTAATGTAAAAGTGATTTAATTATAGCAATTTGCACTCTCAGACTTTTGGACAATGAAGTAAAGCACTGAAATAATATATCTTGCTTGGAGGCCTAAAACCCTCCAAAGCATGTGAAGAGCAATCACAGATTGCCACTTCCCTTATTCAAAATGACCAGGAACCTGTCAGATGAGCCACAAAAAAAGTACAGGTGGCTGGTTCAGATGGATCTTTGCCCATACTGCTGCCTTTTTTAGCGTAGGTACCACTGCATGTTGAGTTGTATGATAGCATCAGGACCAGCAGCGCTTCATGCCCACGCGGGCAAAAAGCTACTGTGAATCTCTGCACCTTGTCACTTAGCTTGCAGTAGTTACAAATTATGCATCGTGTTTAGACATCAACAAAGGTCTCCCTGCTATTTTTAGGAGTTACATTGGACATAGTAAGGTCAACAGGCTGATGAGCTCAACATACAGAATTCTATATATCTCTCTAGGTTAAAATACACAATTTAGGTGCCATGAACCTGGGTAAGATGCAACATTGTTGTTTTGATCAACATAAGGTTTAAAAATGTGCCTTCTCAGATCATGTTTCTGCTGTTGCATTCAATGGATGAATAAAATCTTGAACCACATCTTTAACCAATGTTGATACGTTAAGGATATCTTCAAATTTGTATCACTGTTTGTCACCAACAAAAATTACTGGTTTTGACACTGCTCTGGCATCTCTCCAGTTAGGAAAATACAAGCCTAATGTGATATTTTATAACACTGTAAATGCTACTAGCATCATTACACACAGAACCTTTCATTTCACATGTTAACCCCAATCAAATTCTCATATTTTAACAATTACTATGGATCAGTAACAATTGATGAATATTGTGATTTTCATTATGAATCTCATACTTCTATGTTAAGCACAAACATTTTTAGACCAATTACATTCTAGAATTGTAAACACATTTAATATTAATATTATGTGGTCTCAGTTACATTGTGATCTCTTGCACAAAGACTGTTACATTTTTATAAAGTGTCTTATTTATCCAAAGATGAGGCTAAACAATTCAGAAATGTGTACATTGCTAACAGGGTATAGAAGAACCTATTTATGAAATGGTTAAAATGGAGCAAATGCTGTGCATTCAGAATATTGTGACTGACACATGGACTGAGTTTCACATTTCCTTAGAGGCATTAGCATAATTAGGCAAAGTATTTATACTGTTCAAAAGTTACAGTTCGTCTCCTGGTGATCCAAAATAGAGATCAACTTTCATTGTTTTTCTTACTCAAAGACAAGAAGACTCATAGAGGAGTAACTTGCTAGTCAGTGACTAACAACTATCCTGTTTTTAAAGCTTTTACACATATACATAGGTTTGACATTCGTGCAGTTGAATGTAATTAAGGATTTATTCATTCAGAATTTTCCATTTGGTTTTTTTTTTGGAGATTGACTTACATTATTTGTGCACCTCTGAAGGATGACAGTGTTAGTGCTGATTCACAGAAGAGTGACATGATACTTGATAGAATATTATACTAGAATCACCCTCTTTTCAGGTTGTTTTATGGAGATAGCATTCATAACATTTGTTTTTTAAAACAATGCCAGAATTTCCACCTTGAAGTGTATTATATTTCCTTACTTATCCAAATGGAGATCTATCTAGATTTCTAACTGCTTAGTAAATTTGTTTTTAATTTAAAAGGGGTTTTTTCCCCCAAAAAAACAACCATACTAGAAGCTTCTGCCATTTCTCCACCTTTCTTTTGGTAGCTGAAATATCCTAAAATAATCCAGTGAAGAGATTAGCACCTAAAAATGCACAGAACAAGAAAAATTTTATGGAAAACTGTGGAGGATTATAATTACAAGCGTTATCCCATTTGCCCTAAATACTGTATGTGGTTCAAGTTTAGATTTGCCTTCCTGGTCAAAACCATTAAAAAAAAAAGGTGTGAGTTTTTTTAATTAGAAGTATATATGGCATTTCTTAATGAAAGTAGGTTTTGGTGAATTATTTTAATGCCATTAAAATCCATATTTTTTTACTATAACGAAAGTTCTATAAGAACTTGTTTTGAACCATTCCCAGTTCTACTATTGAAAGAATTTCCAGTAAGATATAGCAGCAACAGTGTCCCCTCCATTGCCTCCACAACAGAGTTTTGTAAGCAGGGATGCTTGTTAAAGTTGAGCCCTGGGAATGATGGATCTGCAGGCTCAAGGGGGTTAATGTTGACAATGAGCAATTATTATTTTTGACAAGAATACCAAAGGGTTTCAAGATGACTCTTCTAACTGAGAGCAGATTATGACTTGAGTTTTATTACTAACTGTCAAGCATAGCTGTCAAGCATATAAAAGTGTGATATAAAGTAAGATAATTTTATTATAGTAAGAGACAAAGCAGAGATCGAATGATGACCTTTTTTGTGGTTGTTTTTTTTTCACTTACCCACAGGAAGGAGGAGGCAGAGTCCTCAGCATCTTAAAAAGGGAAATGGGGGAAGAAAACATCCGGGAGAGGATACTTTCCTACAGATAAAAAAACTGACAGCAAAAAGCACAATATGATTTTAATGAAGTCAGCATATGTGGATGTCTGTGGGTACTAGTGTGTGACTTCCGTGTCTTTCTTGTAGATATAATGTAATAGTAAGGGGGTGGGACAGTGCGCCTCAACAGCCTTCCAGGGAGCAGTTCTCTGGCTGGCTAATAGTCACAGCTACAAGTGATTGTTTGTTTGGTCTTTAGCTGAGATATTTTCCTCTCTGGCCTGTTGGTATGTGTTGTAATCTTGATCTCAGAGATGCTGGTCTTTGTCAGAACTATTATTCAGACCACACTTCTCTGATGAAAGACAAAATCTATTTACTAGAGGCAGCTCCACCTCTCACTCGTTTTATGTGTGGCTGTGACAATAGCTGGTAAAATTAGCTTCTGCTGAGAAATAACAACCTTCTCTCTTGACCGGG
Source organism: Brachypteracias leptosomus (assembly GCA_013401335.1). NCBI lineage: Eukaryota > Metazoa > Chordata > Aves > Coraciiformes > Brachypteraciidae > Brachypteracias > Brachypteracias leptosomus. The sequence continues at coordinate 3,278 of VYZX01014824.1, forward strand.
GCTCTAATTTTTCTTTGGCTCCTTATTTATCACATTCACTGAAACACTTGAGTCAGTTCTGATCAGAACGTGTAAACTGAAGTAGTGCAGAACTTTGCGAAGGCTTGGCTCTAGAACCAAATTTTGTTGCTGTAGAATGGGGGCAGGTAGAATCCCTTGTTAAAACAGCTTTTGCAGATATTACAAGGCAAAGACAAACTTAACTGCTTTGCTACTTGCTCAGCTTATCTTTACATGGACTCTTCTGTGGGCAAAATTGACCAAATAAAAGATGTGGGAAGTCAGGGATGTAGAACATAAGGTGAAAGAGTGTTAGAACTTGTGTGAATGGATACAATGATTGTTTTGCCTGAGATTGTGCTGACACCTTTTGATTTTGTTCCATTGCTCTACTGGAGACTCCAAATCTCTTCTTGGTTGGTATGTTGTTTGTTTGGGTTTTTTTCTGCAAACAAATGAAAAAACAGTCTATAAAACATCCTTTCACACAAGTATTGATTTTTCTGACATTTAAAGAGTCATTTCCTAATTACAGAAAATAAAACTAGATTGGCAAAGGAAGCTGAGAAAACAAAGTTGGTGTCTTATAGCCACAAATGAGTTTTTCAAAACTGTGAGAATTAATATAATGTGTCCTGAAGATGCCAGACTTGCTATGAATGCTTTTTGGAGAAAATCAAGGCATTTTCACATTGGTTGAATATATGATAAAAGTTGAGCAGATGTGTTGTGGTAAAGAGCAACATGCCCAAAGCTTATTTATATACTGCTATAATTTTCAGAGAATTCTTTCATCTACTGGTGCATAGTACTTCAGACTTACCTCAGTTGTTCTTTCAGGTATGTTATGTAGGAACTGACCATGGTAAGATCCTTTACACCCACACATGCACCCAAAATAAACCTGTTCGTTCAGTCTAGGCCCAGAAGAACTAGAGGGGTCTGCAGAACGAATTTCTTCTCACCCTGAGTGGTCAGGTCAGTTCAGCCTCTGCTGTAAGTTACAGCATCACTGGATAATTTTCATTAGGACCATTATAGTAGTCTGTGTGAGACCTCTATCTCCCAGAAACTGTAGCTGCCAAGAACTAGTTGCTCCAGAGTTCCTACCAGGTTCTAAAAGTTTGATGTGAGGGGAATGCCAGGAGGTGCATTGTCTGTTGTTACTGAGATTTGAAAGCATTCATGAATTGTGCAAAAAAATCTGCTTTTATAACACTGTCAGCTAATAAATGTCTGTATGTTTCTTACATGCTGATTTCTGCATCTATTCCTTCCTTGCAAAGGATGCTCGGCACTGTCCTCTTAAAACCTTTGCCTTATCTTTGGTTTGCTTATCCGTCTTCTGGTAGCTCAATGAAAGTATACTATGTAGTCTGGAATGTGTAGTATAACTGTATTTTCATCTGCCAGATGGTGTTTCGAAATCTAGTTCAGAAAGGTTCAACATTTTTTAGAGGGTTACATGTTTTCCAAACAGGAAAGCTAGAGGAAAGAAGCTGTCTATAGCTCATTGACATGCAATGAAGAAAAGTGCTCTTGAAGTGTGGAAGATGGTCAGATATCTTTAGTGCTTCCTAGACACCATAGTGATGATTTTGCAGGTCTCATAGACATGAGTGGTCCTCAGCTTGGAAGTTTCTGGTTGAAACATAAATAATATTTTAAAGTTTTTCTCTTTTGTCATGTGGATCATATTCTTGCTATGCAGAACAGACTTCGGGATACCTCTGTATCATCATTCTCATTTTTTTTAGGACTGTGCCAAGGGCTGCCAACAGGCTTCAGCTGTGCACAGAGGAAAACAGCAAGGACTGGACTGAAGGGGTTCAGAAGAGTGTGGTCTCACATTAGATGAAGGTAGAATCATGGGATGGTCTGTCTCTACCTCATGCAGGTAAGTGGAGGAAGAATGAGCTTTCACTGTGGCTCCTGGGTAAGATGACATATTTTATTTTGTGTTTGGGTAGTGAAAGGTATATAAGGCTTTCAAATCAGGTCGGCTCTGGAGAGTCTTATTATAGGTGATTCTGAATTCCTGAGTATGCTAAAGGTCCTTTCAAGAAGACACCACACTTGGTAAAACTAAATGGAAGAAATTCCCTAATTCTGAATTCTGTGGTTTCTTTTACCTTTGCCCAACAATACACTTCATGAAAAAGTGTCAGAAGACTAGATGAATTCCTTACATCTTGATACACTAACGTTTCCTGCCCCTTTCTCAGCATACACCCATGTGCGTGTGCGCAGGCACACACAGACACACACGTACATATCTATCTGTCTATATATAACCTTTGGCGGAAGCTCATGTACAGGGGAAATTCTGGGAATAATTAAGAAAAGGATACTGCATGCTCCAGCAGACGGAATACATCTTTTTCATTTAAACCAGTTTTTTTTTTCTTTACCACCAACTTGCTGCAATTAGGAGGTTGTTGGAGAGATATCAATAGAGATTTGGGAACTGTTTTCTGGAAATGTTTTGAATTAAAATCTAATTGCTAGCTTTCTTTGATAACTATTTTATTGTTGGGTGCAGCTAAATGGAAATCAACCACAAAGGGAACTCAATTTTGTTTGTCATTAATTTTAACTTGATTTCACAAATGATTTACATATACAATATTTTCCCTATTTGTTCTGTACCATTCTTGAACTCCTGTTAGCAGCACTGAGACTGATGTAGTGTCATTTTCCCATTTATTTATGTTACTTAAAAGTACTCTGCATTACCTCAAGTATGGATATCAGCAAAATGGTGAAAAAGCAGTAAATGGACCAAAGTGAAACTTCCAGCAGTTTATGAAAAACTGTGGAATCAGTGGCTCTGAGGAGTAAATTTAATTATTTTTACCCAAGACATGTTTGAGTATTGTGGTCAAAGGAACGTAGACCTACACTGCAAATATATGGTCATAACAAAGCAAAATTTTGAAAAGATCAAACTAGATAATAACCATGAGAAAAGTCAAGGATAAGAATCACAGCCAAGTTACCCCAGTTAAACATGTCACCAGGAGGACATCAACTGAATCATGGGCATGTGTGTTCAGTAAGCAAATGTAAATGTGAGCTACTTCAATGTACCCTATGAAAAAGGGTGCAAGATACCTCTAAATAAGCATTGGAATGATTATTGTGTAATTCTACAGAGGGAAGATGGGGTACAAGAATCACAGCAGAGATGTAATTTTACTAACAATGAATGCCAGATAACCTGGGCATGCAGGATCCAAGCCAAAGCACACTTGATCAAGTCCAATTGCCTCTATGGATTTTGTACCATGCCCATGGAATGTAAGAGAAAACTGCCATTTGAGCGGCCCAGAATCCCTACAAGGGAGACACAGTTGATATTTGTCTGGAATTAATTAAGACTGCCATTAGCAGTAGACAAAGGAAGGTATATAAGGGTTTGCTCATTGTGGAAATACAAATATTAAAAGATTTTTCTCTTGAAAATAGAGTTAACAGGCAAAAGTACAGTGGGGGTTCTTTGAGTGTTTGCAGCTAAAATACAGTTCTACTTAGCAGTAAAGATACAGCAAAGAGGATAATATCTTGCTGAATGATTATATGGAAGCCTAGCATCTCCCCTTTTCTGACTGATTTAGGAGTAAAATGGAGTTCACTTAACGGGCAGGGCACCCCACCAGTACTGGGAAGCTGGCAGGAGGCTGAGGTGACACTGTGCATCGCAGTTTCTTAAGTAACAAAACAGCCACTCCAGCACTGCCTCGGTGTTGTACTGGAGCAGCCTGAAAGCCTGATTGTAGTTGTAGTTTGGTTCCTGCTGTCATAAACTTCTGGTTCTGCAGGACATTCATTCATGTTCAGTTGTTTTCCTGCTTTATTCGGGTTATTTGCATTGTGATTCCACTCCAAGAAGTGTTTATATAAAAAGGCAATCTCCTCTCGTAGCAGAGGTGCCCCGCAAGTGCTTTAACCCAAAGATGTTACTGACTTTGGTGACTCAGATATTTCTCAAATTATTTTAAACTGTGGTTGCATTGCAAAGGGAGACTTGATTTATATATCTTCTATACATCATTAGTATGCCAGGCTTACATACATGAAACTGAAGCCAAAGGTTGACCATGAAACCTCTCTTTTTCTTCTTTAATACTGATAGTAATGTATAAGAAAGAGACAAGTGGTTTGAAAACCACTTTTCACTTCTAAAATAAGGAGCTATAATTTGGAAATTGCTGTGAGACTGTAACTATGAACTACAGTCATATGGTTTTTATACTTCTCAGATGGAAATTATACATATCAATGTTGCCTTGCATTAACTTTAAAAATATTTGTCTTTTGCAAAATATTTTTTCAGGATGTTTAATTAAGTAGAAATGGATTTCCTCCAAAAAAGGAATTCCTTTGATAGTTTTATAAATTCCTCACTGTGAACTTCAGAATTGGGAAGATCTCAAGAGCTTTGAGCTTGGCATTTAAATTGCTTTTTCATACAACTTATTGCTGATTTTGCTTGTGCTTAGGAAACATTTTGCCAATATTTCTTGACATCTGTCTTTGCTCACCCAGTGTCTCTTTTGCCACTGTACATATCTAATCACAGGTTAGAAAAGCAGTGTTTGATCAAAAGGGTCGTATTGTGAATATCCAGGTTCTTCACACTACTTTCTGATCAGAGGCTCTTACCACATCCCTCTGGGAGCAAAGCATTTGTCTGTAAGTTTTCTTGTGGAAAGGTGCCACTTAAGTGACACAAACCGGGGCTCAAGCTTGCCTCTGTTGTAGGAAGCTATATAGCAGAGAAAAGGCCACTGGAGAGGTACCCATTCCCAAGAGGTTCTCCTGGGATTTCCACATGCAGATTGCTTTGCAGCTATTACTATGGTGTGAAGACTTAGACCTCTCAGACCATTATGGCCAGAGTATGAAGAATTCTGGAAATGTACAAAAATGCAAAGAACCTGATGGAAAATAGATGTGTTTTAATAAGCAGTATTGTTTTCAGTTTGACCAGCAATGAGAAAGAGAGGCGTTTCTAAACCAGGAAGTTTCTAAACAACATTTTTAAAGGTTAAAAAAATAATCGGTTATTGGGTAACTTTGGCCATTTGAGATCTATTCTAGAAATCTGAATAAGGTTCTTTAAGCCATTACTTTATTTCACCTCAGACTGTGAAAGAGAAATCAGGGCAGACATCAGATTCTGACAGATCCATGTTTCTCCCTGAACTTTGGAAAAGTGTAGAGGACTCATCTTTGCAGAGCTTTATCACTGAAAGCTTTTTAGAAAGAGGGGAGAGCCATCACAGGGCCCCACAAATCCCTGTGTGTGAGGGACAGACAAAGTCTCCATGGCAGAACTCTACCCAGGGCTGGTAAGTAATCACGTGTGTTTAGGACCTCAGGAGGTTATTTCTGTCCTGCTCATGGTGCCATCTTTGTACTGTCACTCCAGGGCTGGAGCCAGGCTCGGCCGGGGCCACGTGCTCCCATCCCAGCTGTCCTGCTGCACAGGGGCACCCGTGGGACCCCAGCGTGTCAAGAACACAGTTAATCCCGAGGGCTTTTTTGCTCAGTCCATTTATGAAAGTGTATTTTAAGGCCTGTAAAATAATATTGAACATGCACACGACAGAAAAAAAAAAAAAAGTCTGCATCCAGAGTATTTTTAAGTAAAGGGTTTTAAAAAATCAGTGCAGACATGCTGGCTTTTTACCTCCTCTTGTTTTAACCTATGACTGATTCATCAGTTGAAGTGTAAAGAAACAGATCTTATGGCAATTGACTCTCAGGGGCTATTAGTGTAAACGTAAATGCTCAACATAGATGTTATGTAGGTGGGTGTTAGAGAGAAAACATAAATTGTCAGCAATATAAGGCAGTCTGTTCATATCGTAGGGTGAGAAAGTGAAGAATGTTAGAAATCAGAGACTCAGAAATACCTCCTAGAGTTGGCTGAGAGTGCAGTCTCCCATTGTGAGTAATTATAAGAAACATACTGTGCAAGAGTCAATTCTGCTTCTCTAGTTCAACAGGCAAAACACTTACTTGAAAATAACAGAGATTTCAGGTGAGATTTGCAAAATAGCTTACAAGACTTAAACACTTGGCTGCCACTGACCTTCAATCAGAGGTGGGCACCGAAATTTTTATGTATTCTTGAAAACTGTTGGAACTTTATATTTTTCTGTAGCCCTGAACTAGAATTCATTTTTCCTCAAAGCAACTGTGATTTTTAAACCACAGGAAATAAGAGAACAGCATACAGTGAAAGCCTTAGATAATATTCTAGTTGACCTAGCCCATCAAAAATTGTAAGAATAACTATAAAATAATAGAAGTCATAAAACCTGTTAGTTCTTGCCTTCTTTGTTTTTGAACTCTTAGAGTTTCAAACTTTTTTTTTTTTAACAAAGGTTAAGATTTTATATCATCGCATGACTTCAAAAATCAGATCTTCCAGGGAAGCAACAAATAAATTTAAAAGTTGTGATAAAATTAGGAGACTAAATCATACTGTATTTATAATTCCTCTGAATAGTCTTGAGAATATAATCTGCATTATGAATAATATGCTATGTGTAAGAGCTGCTCCCTTGTGCTGCCTCTGTCTTGGTGGTGACTGCAGGAGGATGGCTCTGACACAATCCTGTCACCATTGCCCACTGTGCACATTGCATGTGCATCCTGCCACAGGCCATACCAGAATGAATGTCGTCAGCCCCTGCACTAGGGGCTAGGAGGAAGAAACAGTCTTTTAAAACTCTTCCTCACCTTGCATACAATTCACAGTCCTCTTCAGAAAGGCCCCCAGGCACAACTCCTAGGCAGTACAGGATCAAACCTGTACTTAGTAGGAGACGTTTTACTTCCTTATTAATTGTGGAGTGTCAGTTCCCAGCAGCAAGCACATTCTAGTATGCTGCCTTTTTATGAAGATATGAGAACCACAAGGAGTCTGGGATTCTAAATTCCTTTCAGATCCTTTATATAAAAAAAGTCCAGATGTTGCACAAAACATTTAAAGAACTTTATTTGAAAAACATTTTCCTTCTAAATGGGAGTTTATGCAGAGTACAATTAAACATGTTTTTCTAACTAAACATACTAGTTTATATCTTGTGGCAGGGAAAAATAAATATGTAAAAATAAAAACAATCTGAGACTCAAAGTTAATCATGTTGTGCCGGTTTGATTCAGATCTGCCAATGAAAGGACATGCATCTTCTCCTGCTGTAATCCCAGACTCCTAGATCTGCCCTCAGGATCAAGGTCTTCAAACTGAAGCACTTGGTAGGGAATGCAGTCCTGCACTTGGGAGGGAATACATCTCAAGCTTCTGAAAATCTGCTGGTCACTATTCTTGCAAATAGTAACGCACCAATCCAGGCAATTACATCTCTGAATGTACCAAGAGAAAATTGCTGTGTATCCAGTAAATTCCAGGTGCAGCTTTCAGAACTGAACAATGATTTCTGTGTATTTAGTTTAGGACATGTTACACTTTCCTGACTTTTTGAGACAGGTGCCTTTCTAAAAGCCAGTCTACTTGAAGGCCCTTTCCCCCCTCTTTTAAAGACAGTTACTGTGTTTGCCTTCAGTCCTGTGAGACTTCCCCCAGCCTTTCCATATTCTTGAAAATGATAATTTCTGGTTCAGAAATCGCCTTCATTCACTTTAAAAGAACTTTAAGGTGAATTTTTTATCAGGCCCTACTGCCTGAAATGCATCCAAGTCATCTGAACACACTTTAACTCATGCGTTTCCCATTGCAGACTCTATGCATCTCCCTCTGTTAAAATGAAAAATCTTAGCTTTGCAGATAGCCTTTTTTAATAAAGAATGAATTAAAAAGGGCAGAAAATACTCAATTACATGACATCAACTTCTCTTTCTTTTTCTTTGTATTAAGTAATGGATGCTTTCTTTTTTCTTTCCTCATTTGTGATGGATCAACTTTTTTCTTTCCTTATCACCTTTTTTCTTTCCTTATCACCTTTTAGTTGTTTTGATACTGGTAAGTAATTTTGTACTTCAGCTTTTTTGATCTAAACCTTATATGTCAGTCTGTTTCTTTATGGACATCTTTAGTCTTCACTGTTTCCATTTGGCTAGTCTTTATTTTCTTTTGACTTACACTATAGAAGCTTCTATATCACTTTTCACATTTCATCTTTTTCTCCTCCATTTAGCCAGATGACTGCTAGGCCTTTTAATAGTTAATTTCATAACCACCACTTTTTCTGAAGTCCTATTTTCCAGAAAATTTCTTCACAAAAGAGCCTATCCACCAGGTCCTGGAATTGGTCTGCTGTCCTACTTGCTCTTATTCTCATCACCATTTTTTCTTGCATTATCATGAACTCTTTTGGTTTACCATCACACCCATCTTCAGATTTTTGACTTTTAGTTTACAGATGACCATCAAGCTGGAGGTTTATTTTGTTTTCACAGAACAGAGTAAATATCTTTATGTAGCACCAACAGCTTGTAGTGGGGAAGAGTTTAAAGTGGATGAGAAGACTTAAATATGTGTCATCTTTTAAAGATTATTTAATGTATCAAACTGATGGGGAGCAGCTTTATTTTACCTTAACTCCTGTATGCTTCAGTTTTCATTTGAACCACTCTTAATTATAACAATAGTATTTTTATGTTTGGCTCCTGAGATGGTGATGTGGAGAGGATGTAGTACAGAAATACATATGAAGTTTTTATGTTTCAGCTTCTTTGTCAATTATTTTGTTACCTTATTTGCATTCACATCATCTTTTCTGTACAAGCATCCCTTGTACAACTGATGCTTTCTTTTATTGGATCCTATTGTGCTGTCAAGCCTGGTTTAAAACACAGTAATCTCATAGACACTTAAAATTATGAACATCTTATGAATTCACAAATATAGTAAAGATCTGTAGGTAGCAAATTAGCTGAGAATCTCAACAAACTGCACTTACAGTAAATATTCTACTTTTAGAGAAGTAGGATGCCTTTAAAAGTCAACAGTTGTTTTGGAAGCACTTTGTCACATTTATGAAGCACTGCATCACATTTATGACACAGACTGTCATGATAAGTTGTCCAAAGTGCCTGTCAGCCTCACAAACTGAAAAAAATTAACAACTCAAAAGATTACCTTAAAGAGTAACAAGCAGTCTTCAGAGGTTAGCATATTTTTTTCCTTTTTCCATGAGATTCAAGCAGTGTCATTAAACTTTGTTTCTCCAGTTTAATTTTTCTGTAATTTAATGGAAATAAACTATTTTAATTTTCAACCATGAAAAGTTATAAATAAAGACATTTTTTAAAGTAAATAACTTTTAGGAGCTTTTTTAAAAGCATGCAGCTGTTCTAACATAAGAGATCCTAGTTAGCTATTTTTTTAATACAAACCACAAAGAGGTCAAAGAATTCAGATTTTGTTTTTTACTACCTATTCACATTTAATGCAAATTCCAGCAATATATTCATGTTATTTCTTAGGAACCTTCAGAATGCCAGCAGGTAATTGACTAATCTGAGCTAATGGCGCTCACATCAGGTGCCTAAAGAAATACCCTGGGGATGACATTTGGAGCCAACTTATCATATATCCCCGTTTCACAACTAAGGGGGAGATGAAACTGTCAGAAATTTAAGGAGTAATCAGAAAAGTGACAATAAAAACATTTTTTTGCTAAGGATTTTTGTTCCTCATGAATATTCCAAAGGAATCTATTCTGATTTTCCCAAAACATCGTTAATATGTACCACAAACAGAGTAGCATAGATGGCATTTCACAGCATCTGGGAAACATACTTCTTGGAACAATTACTTCCCATAATCAGAGCCTTACCTTTTATTTTATTGAGGAAAAGGAAGCCTCTATCTCCAGGGTTGAGAAAAAGTTTTAATAGCAGACTTCATTGTGAGATGTTAGCCAGGAGAAAAACCATGATCTTTGTGGCAGTGTTAGCCAGAATTTTGATGTGTGAATTATTCTTCTTAACAGCCATAGTTGCTAGCATATGGAAGTGATGATACTATCAACAATAACACTTTTTAACTATTGTTTGCAAAACCAAACAAAAAAATACAGTAAAACAAAACTCATGATGACTAGTCTCCTAGGGTAGGAATATGAAAGGTCATAGACAGTTTTAGTAGAAAAGACTAACAATTTAATTTGCCTAAGGAGGGCTTCAACTTCATGCTTTTCTAGAGTGTGTCCTGCACAGCCACCAGTTCTGGAACTGCTGTGGTATGGCCACTCCTGACAGTTGCTCCCTACACTGTCAGCTCTTATGCACCCCAAAAAAATGTTGCTTCTTACCATCTGAAAACATGTGAGTCATTTCCTACTTTTTAAGACATGGATTTTATCTCAGAAGCTCTGCCTCTCCCTCGTACTGAAGCTAGGTACTTGAGGTTGCTTGATTTTAGCGTTTTATTGCTTGTTCACTCAACAGTTTAGGGCCCTTGGCTATCAATACCTGTTTTTTTTCCTGCAAGATAATTAATATAAAAGCTTTCTATACAAGGCAGGTGGAGATATGACCCTCTTATGCATATTGTGCGCCCAAGCCACATGCACCAAGTTAAGAACCAGCAATTAATCTAGGGAAAAACGAAATATTTTTTAGGAAAACTCACTTAGCCAAATACATAAGGAAACCAGTTGTCTTTGGAATTTTCATAGTGCCAGCCTCTTGCATTGAAGGGAAAATGACACCAGTGTTTTAGTAGAGATGAAGCCTTGCAGGTCTAACTTGCCAGTATCAAAGACCATAGCACAGTTAGTGCTTGACTCTGTCAGTGCCACTAGAGCTCTTTGTGGTCACACTGCTCTGCCCTCTCTCCTCATATTCCTGGGCCCTCCTGCTCTGTATTTACATGCACCTGTCTCCCCATTAACACCTTGTTAAGGCACACACCTGCTGTGGTTTTATTAAACCCGCTGCACTGCAGCCACTAACCCTGGGTACTTCATTATAAGGCACTCAGCACAATAGGAGCACTGAGTAAGGTTCATTAATCAGTCACGCAGCCAACAAAAATTGGGTTTATATGGATATGTCCCTTTGGTTCAACTTCTTCACACCCCTCTCCTATTTAATGTATATATTAAATATGTTCCCCAGCAAAAATACATACATGCACATGCATTAAATCCAGCTGAAACAGCACAGTTTTCAGACTAAAAACTAATGGACAGAAATCCCATACATATTTATAAATGGTTAGAAAGGCAACAATGAAACCACAGCTCTAGGGCTTAGGAGATCTTACTTCTTTTCCAGAGTTTGTCAAACATCTGCAATTTTACCAGCAAGTTGCATCATCTGCCTATGCTACTTCCAAATAATGAAGTGTTTCCGTGTATATGCTTAGGCCACGATGTACATACGCACCTCATCGAAAAAAACCTGCAAGGCAAAGTACAAACCTCTACAGCATCAACTGTGCTGAAACAAAAAATTGAATGAAGCGAAGTTCATTAATATTTGTAGCAAAAAAACCCAACCTGGTGTATGAGCAGCTAGTATGCTGCTAGAAGTTCAGAATCAAAATTGCCGTGGCAATTTCTCTAGCAGTTTCACTGAATTTGTTTTAAAATACTCAATTACAATGTGATTTGATTAGGAAGATGATTGCTCCATAACTGTGTAATCAAGAAATACCACAATCCATTGTTTGATCATGATCCTATGAATCTACCGCAAGGAAGATCTAAGATCTGGAGCTTCTAGGTCAAAAACTCATCTCCTTGTTAGACAGCTACATAAAACTATGTACTAAGCTACTTCAATAGCACTTTAAGAGGGACCCTCAGATGCATCCATATATTTGATCAATGATTTGCTGCAAATTATATTAAGTGGCCACAGATCAGTATTTCTTACTAAATATCCTTACAGAGAGGTAATTTGCTGTGTAATTGCTTTTCATTGCTTCTTTATTATGGACTATTGCTTTCCTTGGTCCAGTCTCTCATACTTACACCACAGAAGACACAAGAGTTGCTCTTTCACATTTCATAGTGCTTATGTTATGTAGTAATATGTGTCTGTGTATGTGCAAAAACTTACTGTGTGGGAAGCTCAGATCTCTATGCTACTTTCAGTTCTCTTCTCATTTTAGCAGCTTCAGATGAACTTTATTAGGAGGCCTGGATTTTACAAGTTTCAGCTAAAAGAGGTTAAAATTCCTGCAGCTCTAGTAAATTTAACATTTGCTTTTTAATACATATAATGCCCATTTGTTTCACTGTATCTTGATAACAGTTTTCCCCTTGGTATCTTATTCTCTTATGGAAATATCTTTTTATTCTTATTATCCATTTGACTAGTGCCAATTTTAATAGTAATCCTGGGTGGTTTTTTCAGAATCAAAATATATAGAAAAACACCGTACCATATAGAAGAAGTAGTTGTTCCTGCACCTCTCTTTCCAGAAACCTGCTCTGAATGAAGATGATAATCCTTGCAAATACTAGAAGTACTCAGTGTGCAGTGTAAGGTGATCCACATGTAAACTAACCCACTAAATCTGGCTGTAGAGTTTACACATTTTTACAGCAGGGAAGCCCAACAATGGGGTGTTTTTAATAGGCTTTGAAAGCTACACTTTATTATTCACTGAGTAGAACTGACGTTGGATTTGATTCAGTAAGGAGCACTAACTGCATAAACAAATATCAACTGCTATTTGGTCTGGTGACCATGGACTGGATAAATGAACAGAAAACAATCAGAACAAAAGATAGGGATCTTCTTCAAATGACAAGAGAATGAGCTTACTAGCAAAGTTTCTAGTGTATCAGGTCAGGATCTCTCAATGTGCATCTCTAAAGAAGAAATTGGAGGGCAGGCTTCTCCCTCAGAAGGAGAAATAAAGCACAGTATTCATTAATTCTGATAAACACATCATCCCTATTTCATGTATCAAAGTATTTACTGCAATTCATTAAAGAATTTAGGTTATTACACTCATTAGCTACCTGGAGCATACAGAAACAGCGTCCCTGAAGTCAATGGAAAGAGTTCTGTTGAACTCTGTGGACTAAACATCCAGGCCACTTAGGTAGAACAACAGGGGCAGACTGTTCTGTTGGCAGTAAATCTTGCAATCCGTTCACTCCAGTGGCAGTGCGTCCGTGTATGTTTTCTCCATCGTGATCCCATATTCATATTACTACATAAACATCTTCTCACTACAGTGACAAAGGTTGTGCCCTATTTGTCTAAGCCTCTTACAAATATATGCTGAATGACCAAATCGTGCCCGAATTGCTTAGTCCCAGGCTCATCTCTAAATACTGATCCTTTATTTTGCTTCTCTGATGGCAAAGAGACATCCATCACATACTAGGCAGAATTATCCACTACAGAACATTTTGTTCTGTATGGTGGCAATCTAACTGTAATGCAGAGCCAACAAAATGCGAGCAGTGGAAGGAGGGAAGGGAGGCCACACATTATAGGCTCACTGCTCTCTATCCGTCATAGTTGCTGGAGGAGGCAGACAATTAGAGTACAGTTTGGGATTATACCTAATCCAGTGTAGCTGTAGGCTCTTGCTGAGAGCAGCAGCCCCGCTCTCCCCACTTCTCTGTCTGCCCCAGCTGCAGGTTTTGCCCTCTCTCTTGCATCGTACCAGGCTACACAGTCTCCTGACTGCATGGCAACTCTGGGAAAATCAGTGATCTGATTGAGATTAGTGGGAAGAAGGCAGGGGCAAATGAAAAAAAGCACTGATCACCAAACTGCCTGTTGCATGACTTATGCTGCAGCCACACAGTCATTCAACTTCATGCAAGAAAAGTGGAAGCATGTTGGCTGGGAGCAACCAGGAGAATGAGGTGGTGCAGACCTACTCCTTTCAGGAGCCACTCACAGAGCTACACCAGGTGAGGAAGAAAGTGACCCAGCAGGCTTTTATTTCTGTGATGGGAATGGCAGACCTGAGAACGCATTACACACCCAGGTAGTTTAAAGAGAGCTTTAAAACCACTCATGGCTCCAGCCCTCATACAACAACAGTCATTGAGAATTGTGGTCTCTTATTTCACCCTTGCTCTCACTCTGAGTCTGCAAGATCATGAGTCCCTTCAACTTACATTGAGTTCAGCAGAAGCTAATGACATGCATATTATTAGGACTTTAAAGCTTGCTCATATTGTAAAATATTCTACTTGTAACCAAATACACTTAGCATTATTGAGAATGAGGTAAAAACCACCTGTCAAACAGTTTTTTATACTGGGGAAATAGAGTCTCACTTTAAAATGGCATTTATACATTTAATAAAAGAATAAATTTCCATTTTTCTGACTTTTGTTATGAAGCTTAAAGGCAGTTTCATGTGTGGCACCTACTTGCATTTAACTCATGGATATATTGCAATGAGCATCGCTTTAAATGAAAACATTCACATTTTTGAAGGAAAATAAATAGTTAATGGTTTCAGAATTACTATTCTTTTCCACACAATCCCACAAAAATTTCCCAGTGAAAAAGCTAATAGACCAATGGCGAGACACTTACATATGCAAATATGTTTCCGTGAAAGAGTTAAAGTGCTTTATAACATAAATTTGCTTTCAGTGCCAATATAATTAGATTGTAACAAGCAAACCCCTGCAACATAACACAGTGAAAATTTGAAAATTTGATTCTGCCTGGCAAACAACCAAGTCCCTGCGTGTGCACAAACCTGACATTAATAAGCTACAAGAGATTACATGATTTAGAAAAGAAGCACTTGGTGTTACAAAATCAAATAATAGATCTCTAGGCTATAATTAGGAGAATTGGGATTCAACAATGAAGTCATAATAATGTAATTTAGCTGTAAGTAACAGAGCCATGGAGTCACATTAGGAGGTGTGATCACATCTTTCAGCAAAGCTCTGCTGTGTAGACTTATTGCTGTTCAGTTTAGTCTAGTACACAGCAACCTGTTGGCACAGAGCTCAGGCTGACAGCCTTTTGTTCTCTAGGGGCAGTATGGCAAAGTGCCACCCGGGCATTTTTATTTCAGTCTTGAGACTTTAAAGTCAAAACAATAAAATTATATATACTGAGTGCAGAGTCGCCTGTGAATATTTGTATAAATTACTGCACAGCATGGATTCAGGGGCCATTTAAGAACAAATAGGTTAAAAAAAAAAAAAAAGGCAAAATAAACTGCTGAAGCAGGGTGTTAGGTTCCTCGTGGGCTGGATGAACATGTACTGTTCAAGTACTTTATAAATTTTTCTGTTGTTAGGAAGTTACTCCAGATCTGCCACTCTTTTGCTCAATTCCTTTACACTGGTGTGATGTTTTGCCTGCTTAGCCCTGAATGCAGGTGTTGCACAGGTGTTTGACATGGGTAACACATGGCAGTGCAGGATGCGGCTCACCAGCGCTGCAGGCACAGTTTGCTGTCCCTCACCCAGCCAAAAACACAGCCCTGCAGCCCACCACACGTGGAAGGTGGCCACCACAGCTGGCCCCTTGGCAGAAGGAGGCAGGGGACCCTCAGACAGGCAGTGTGCAGCTACTCACACTGGTGCTGACAGTGCACCGACCACAACTCCACAATTTTTGTGGAAGTTACCATTCGATTTAAGCCACTGCAGAGCATACGAGCAGCCCCTCTGCCCCATCTGTGTATTGCCCAACCAGGGTGCTTTCTTTGGCCTATTATTAATTTAAACTTACTTCACAGATTTTGGCCACAACAGTTTGTCATTCATGTGTAGCTAGTAAAACAGATATACCACATTACTTTGGTGAGTTCCTCCATTAGGAGCTGGTATCTTTTTAGAAGTGAAATGCTACCTGTTCAGTCATTTATTCTTCTCTATCTGCACACTTCATGGTACTTATGTTATAATCTTGGGGCTGTCTCACAGAACCCTGTGTCCCATCCTCTCCTCCACAGGCCTCCTACAGGCAGATGAGCTCTAGCCAGCTCCCTGAGCTCTCTCCACAACACAGTCCTGAGCACATTTGTGTCCACACTTGAAATCTGACTTCTGGTCACAAAAGACACTTCCAATAGTTGGTTGTCAGGTTCTGGAGTGTTTAAATGGACTCTTTTGAAAGGTGGGGGGGAGTAGGTGGAAATTTATTTCTTTTTAATTTCAGTCTACTAGGTAAATGGAGGAAACAGACAGCAACTTTGCATCCAGACTGTAAGAAAATTCAAACATGGTTGGATTAAAACTTTGAAAAGGTTTGATCACTTCTTGTTATGGTTTCACAAACTAGGGCCAGTGGTCCAACAGCATGCCCATCTTTTGGGATAATCCAAAACCTTCTGCTTCCACTCAGTCTTTTGCATAACGAGAGCAACCACCCAACTACCTGTTGCTCCTGTTAGTTCCATTGTATTTTTATTCACCATTTCTTCCAATTACTGTTTATTTTATTAGTTCTTTATGGTTTTGCCTTTTTTTTAATGACATTTTGATTTGTTTCAAACTGCCCTTTATTTTAATTTTCTTCCCCAAGCAAGTTGATTTATGGTCATTCCTTCTATTTCTTTTATGTTTTAAATGCTCTGTTTGTTTTATTTCCTTTATTTGCATAGCACTTACTTTTCATGACCTTTTTGTTGCTGCAGCTGCTGCTGTTTCTGGACTGGTGGTGTTTTTCTCCTACTTATCAACCAGGAAACATAAAGTGAAAGTAAATCCTGTAAAGACAAGCATCCAAACACAGAATCATTTCTGATACTTATTATTCTGTGATGTCCTAAAGGTGTTGGGATTTCTCAAAGTTTAGAATCTAAAGCAGTTTATTTATTTCTAAAGAAACATACTATAGGATCTCTATGTGCCTATTTAAAGATCACATCTGAGCAACTTTCTTTAGGTTGGTTTAATGCTTTGGCAGCTCTTCCAGGAGCAGACATTTATAATGGAGGTAACATGAAGAAAATTCTAAATTGTAGAGGTCTGTCTATAACTTTTAGCAGATTTCTCACAGCTAGTATAAAGTACTCTATGGACATTTAAAAATGAATGTACTTGCAGTTAGTGAAATGTCTCATAGGAAATGTCTATAGAATATTTATGCTTAATTAAGGCTAATGAGTGTGTGCTACCTGACAGGTGTGTTTGCATATTGCATACACGTGGGGGGAGGAAGGTGTCTGCCTACAGGCTATGTATTTTTATACACATATTTATATGAAAAAATATACTTTTGGTATCTGCTATATCATTACCTTATCTGCATTATTCTATTTACCTAATACAAGGATCTATGTATAGGACCTGTGTCTATTACACATTATGTTATTTAAATGAAATTATTAATGCTATATGTGCTTGTAGTCTCTCATTTCAGACCTAGTTTACTTTTATTCTGCAGAAGCTGATGCTAATTCAAAGTTCAATTAATAAGTGAAATTATTAATATCAGAATTATTCTCAAAAAGGATTCTATTGTTCACAGTGGAAAAAGCAATCTCCTTTCTTTTATTACTGCTGTTACTATTCTTTTAACAACAAAAATCTCAGCATTCATTTGGTTCCTCATTTTATGGTGCTGTGTCACAGACCAACATTTTGCCAGGAAAACAGGAGTATGTATCAAATCACCATCTTTTATTTGAATGCTCAGTGGTTTGTAATGACCTGCTGAATGAAGTCTGCATTAGCAACACGCTTCTTCCGTTCTCTCCTTTCCCCATTAAAAAGTTTCTTATTGCACCTCCTAACATTGGTGTTTGCACCATTTTATGTCTTGATGTGTGTAGTATAAAATGTATATATTTATTCACACACAGACCCCCCTGTAATGAGCCAAAACCAGAAGAGTCTCTGTCTCAGCTTGTTTGCACATTATGCACATTCTAGGGAATGAGATTTGAATGCTGTTCAAAGAGAAAGCGTGTGAGTTAGCCCAAGGGCAGAAGAAAGTCATGTGCAACAGGTTACATGATTTTATATAACTTTTGGTGAAAAAAAGAAGCACCCATACCAATGCAGGAAATATTTTAGAATGTGTGATATAAACTGAGTGTTTTTCCTCACTACTTCATGCACGTACTTCAGTACAGTGTATTTTTGTTTTCACCATAATGACTGTGATCTTTTTCTCACCTTCCCTAATTTAATCCACCACCAAAAAAAGAAGAGAGAGCATTTTGTTTGTAGCCTTGCTTTGTTTTACTGCTCTTTTCATTTCCAGGGTTGGCATGGGAAGACTTTGAGGGATTTGGAGACAGGTTACTCTAAATGGCCTTTGTTTGTTCTATGTGGCCATTACATGAGATAGATAGTCTGGACCAAACTGAAGTAATTTTTTGGTAAGGACTCTCTGTCTTACAGAGGGAGCTTCATTGCTATCAGAGCTTCCTACCCATAGCTTGTCACAGACCACTGCCTTGCTTCCCCAGCTAACAAGTCCTTGCCATTGGACTTATGAGGATCCTAAGGAAGAGGGCAAAGGCATTACATCTTGACAAGGGTGAATGGGAAAGGAATATGGTCCTGGTTGCATGGACAAGATGGCACATTTTTAAGCTGATAAATGGCAAAGGAGCTCAGGCATCTACCTCTTTCCCAGCTCCCTTTCTTTGCTCACAGGAAAAAAAGCTAGCAGTGATGGTGTATGTCTGCAGAGTATATGGGAGGAGTGAGTTGTGCCAGAGCTGTTAATTCCACAGAAGTGTGGGGGCCTCTTTCTGTGTCCTCTAACATATGCACGGAGTGGATCGTACGCTTCTTTAAAAAAATCTTTTTTCTATCTTTTGTGTCATAAAAAAGCCCAAGTTAAATTTCATAATTCTCCTTCTCTGGAGAGAATAAATGGAGGAGGAACTCACACCAGATAGATGTTGGCTACAGGCAGTGTAGTAAATAAACCCCTACACAGAACAGCATCTCTGGGTTTGATCTCTGATGCCAGCTTAAATAAACTGAACATTAGAGATATATAGGAAAATGTGTTTGAAGTTACTCAACTTTATAGAATTGCAGAGCAAAATATGCTTCAGGAACATCAACAGCTGTAGTTGTATTAGAATTCATAGCCTTGTTATGATTTGCCTTATTTCATGCTTGTCTGAACACTAGTAGTTCAGTCTCTTATAGGACTATCCAAAAGTCAGAGCTCTTTTATCTCTTGGCTAGAATAACATTTAGAACAGTTTGCTAGAATCATTTGGAGCAAACAAATCGTCATATTTTTGCTAGAATCTACTGCTTTTGTGTGAATCCTTATTGTTAAATAGTTACGTCTTTACTACTGTTACTAGATGATTTTACTGGTATTATTGGTAGCATTGCTGCATCTTTAATCCCACTCCCATTTCAGAGCTAGCTGTTCCACTCAGATTCTGCTGCTATGGTTTCTTTGAACCCTGAGAAGGATCCTTGCTGGATCAGACAACTGCAGTAAGGGCTTCCAAATCTTGGTGCCCCGGGGAACTGGACTCTATACCCAAGCATTACCTGCTACTCCTGCGCAGGAGGAGGTCTCTGGGGTCCAAGAGAGGCTGCAGATTGAAAGTGTAGAAACACAGGTTGGGCTGGGTACTCACATTGGAAACAGGGTGAGTCTTGCATTCCTGTCTCTGTAAAACTTCTGCTATCTTAAATTTTGTTCAGAAAACAGAAAAACATGAGGATGGAAAGAACCAGGCAACTCATTCCCATGTTACCATGTTTACTGTATATAGACATAACCTCTCCCTGCATTATCCTCCCTGTCTCTCCAGGTTCTATGCTTCACTTCACATGATTTTTGACTCTTTCTTCTCTGCTTCATTGTCCAGAAGGGGACATAGTTACCGAATACCACATGCCTACCTTCTGGATGGTACTGTTTATACTACTTTTTTGTTCTTTATCGCCATCTTCCTGTAGAAAAGCAGAGTGTTCCTTTTGACTAGGATCATTTCCTTTTCCTCTTATTATCCACGCTGGGTTTCTAATGTCTCCTTATTTTTCAAGAGTCAAAGAGATGGTGGTATACAGTTGACTCTCACTATATCATAGAGTCTATGCAAGGTAGGTTGTTTCCTTAATTCACTTTGCCTAGAACATACATGTATGTTGATGGGGCAGTCTGAAGGCTTGTTCAGACTTCATCACTCCCTGGTTTTGGAGCAAGCCGAGCAGAACAGCCCATCTTTTAAAAGAGTATTAGTGTAATATGAAAGGGACATCTCAGTTGGTGGTCACTGTACCATTCTCCCATGACACCTTCCATTTTTGTTCTTTGCATAGAAAAGAATTGTTTTTGAGCCCCATGCAAGTCAACAGCCTGCTGATGTACAGGTTTTGTAGTTCCAAAAAAAATCTTCTCAGCCCCATTGAGCTAAAAAAAAAATCATCTGAGTTAGGGAGCTTTTCCTATCCTGTCCCAGTAATACGGATGGCTAAACACTGGAGCTCTGACACAGGAAGAAGAGACTTTTTATCATCTCTTACCTATATCCATTTCACAGAATCATTACAGTAAAACAATCCTGTAACATTAAAGGGAAAAAAAAAGTTATGCAAATCTGTGCCTTTTCAAGGTTGGTTTTTTTTTCTACTATAAATACTTATTTTCTACACCCCATGGTCTAGAATTCTTTCAATTTAATTATCATTATCCTATTTTCCTAACTTATTTGCTACTTGGGAGAATGGGTTTTTTAAGTATAAAGGTCAAAAAGCGCAAGGAATTCAAGTGGACTCTTCAATAAAAGTAACCATCTCCCAGGAAGAGCAGCCATACTCATAAGATACCAAAGCAGCAGTTTATTAGGTACATCTAATATTTTAAAGAATCAAAGCTTTTGTTCATGAGACAGTATTTTAAAAGAAATCCATCTCCTAGCATGCTGGACCTCAAAGATGTTTATCTGGGGTTCAGTAAACTGTTAATACTAGGTTGGACAGTTTCAACAACAACCTGTGCAATTTCAGTTAATCTCAGGAGGAGGTTAATTTGAATAGTGTTAGGGTATCAATACTGTTTACAGTAGTATTTTAATCACTGACCTTATGATGATCCCACTAGAGCAGCCTACTGTGGAGTTCATTAAGAAATGAGGTCAAAGCCTGCATGTTTTGCAGAGCTCATCACTGACACCAGGGTTCCTGGCTTGAAATCCCAGCAGGCAGTGCTGTCAAATGGCACACTGAAAAGAGAGAAGGAACACAAGATTGGGAAAGGGTCTCCTCCAGTTCCTCCCCTGTCCTCTAGGAATTGCTGTCATTTGGTACCAGCCATTTTTCTCACGCAGACACACACCCCAACTGCTATTTTTTGAAGTACCCAGAAGCGTGCCACGCCTTTCACTGAATTCACAACCTCGAGGCTGCTGCACACATAGCTCAGATTCCAGTCCTGAGATCCTTATCCAAGTCTCCCTAAAAATGAGCTGAAAAACTTCTTTTGATAGCAACAGTGTGGATCAGGCCTAATTACCTAATGGATCAACTCACAGTCTTTTATGCCTCTGTCAGACTGGGTACTTAAAATGATAAACACACCTACTGCAACACAATTGTGCATTCCAAACTAAAGCTCCTAAACTGAGTATATCCTGCGTGTGGAAAAAGCCCTTTTGCAAAGCTCACGCTGCATTCACTGCTCTGCTTTGCTTTTTTATTTTTTTCAGAATAGTAAGTGCTTCAGAATACCAGTGAAACTGCTGTATAACTAACTGAACTCCTATAGCATTAGGCAAATTAATTTTACATATAAATTATTTAAATTTCATCTGTGATTAGTTCTACATATGAGCAATGATTTCACTATAGAGTAAGTCTTTTCTGTATTAGAGAACTGCAGCATGATAAATAAATTAATAAAGACTTACAGCAGTGTATTTCACCACATATGCTGTAAGGCATTCTTACCAGAAAACTTTGAAATCACAATACTGCCCATGGTTCCCCTAGTCTGCATTAAAAATAACTGAGGACTGTAGTCATAGGTTGGTTTTTTTTCGAAACATGAAATGCATTTTATGCAGCAGTGCCTCAGATGAGACACAAACTCAACAGAGCTTACAAATATTCGACATTAGCTCTTTTCATAGCCTTGCTTCAGCTAAGCAGCCTTACTGGTGACTGCAGCTGCATTGATATTTTGTAAACCCAGTTCTTAGATTAAAATTAATGAAAGATATTTCACTTGCATAAACAAATCAAGACTGCAAAAAATAAAGTTTAAACAGCCATACACTACTACTATCATTTTGCCAAAATGACACAGAGCACGACTACAAAATTTGCTCTAATAATACAGCAATTGAGAATAAAATTTGCCCTGATGTATTGCTGAAAAAGTTGTAAGCATGTATTCATGGATTTAATAGCATATTAAACATGCATTGGCCTATAGTTTTAGCATTACTAGGCACCCACAAATCCTACTGGATAGTGAATTGCCATGTCTGTCACAGTGAAAATAGGACTCTTCTCTCACAGCCAGCTGACAAGAGATATTAACGCTAGTTTGCACTGTACTAGATAAGCCAGGCCAGGCCATATGGGGAAGAGTCAATTGCTCTGATTTGTGCTTACGTGTAACATCAGTCACAGAAATCATCATACTGAACTTGGTGGCCCTACAACATGCACAGGGATTTAAGGACTAACAACCAGTCTGAAACAGTTTTGTCATACAGTGCTATTTGAGCAATACTGAAATTTGTGTGGGGGGAAAACCTATTGATTTCCTCAACATCTTCACTGAAAAATGTGCCTCGTTAGCTTTCTGCTGGGAGGGGAGGAGGAAAGAGAGAGAAGAAACGAAATGTGGTAACTAGTACTACTACATTTCTCTCAGAATGGCAATAAGATTCTGTACTCTTCTGTAATCTATTATAATATCTTATATTGCATTCTGTAGCCCCCTCTTAGGTCTTCATTACCAAACACGCATCTCACACTGATAAAAGTAAGATAGTATTTATTTCTGAGTATCACCACACATTGTTACCACTGAAAAGTACACTTTCTTTTTTGCCAGTGTGTGCCCCTACCCCTTTGTTTGAGAGTATATATGTGTTTAGAGGATGAAGACCCACCTGGTCTTCTGTGCCAAGGCAAGTGACTGCCAGGTACAGCTGTATGAAGAATTCACTGCACATAGCTTTTGATGTTACTGCCCAGTTTTCTTACATTCATGAATTACCTGTGAACAGAGTTAAAATTATTATTAGGCTGCAGATCCTTGCTTGAAATACCTACAACAGGACTGAATCAGTAAAGCAGCTAACAAACAACAACCTGACCAGTCTGCTTTATGAATAGTTAAGAAGTTCACTTTTAAGGCCTAGCTGTGCTAGTCTCATTCATGGTGAGAAATCCACTTTTTACAGCTTATCTTCATTAATATCAGGAAAGTAAGTACTGACAGTAAATAGCCACACAGGAAACAGGAAAAATTAAAACCCCAAATCTCACGATTTATTGTTTTTATTATTAGCCTCAGAACTCTGCTCAGGTGTTTCAGTGTTTGCAAACAAGGACAATAATAGGCTTTGGCTTTATAAATATTCATAAACATATTCTTGTCTGTTATTTGTGCAGGATGTGACTCCACTAACTTGTTGAAGTGCTGGGGCCTGGGCTGTGGGCCCCGAGTTGGAATTGACCTATGGAGGAGTCACAACCCAGCAGAGTGTTTTGTTCTCCAAATGGTTTCAGGCCCCAGAGGCAGAACCTGGCCCGCCTGTGTGAGGCCCCAACTGCCCCCAGGTGATTGTGGTTGGGGTGGTGGGTGAGACTCGAGATATATCAACCAGGAACTGACCAGGTGGAGAAGAAGCAACAAGAAGCTCATCAGTTTGAAGAAAGTTCCTGAGGAAGAGAGTTCCTGTAATAGATGAAGAGGAACATAGATGTTTGTCCTGAGTGTGGAACAAAGACTAAAAAGTGAAGCTATGCTGAGGAGATGTTGCTGAGTTTGGTGTGGGCTGGAGGAAGCAGAGAATGAGTGGCACAAAACTGGCATAGTCGGTAGGATTGTTTGAAGAAGGAGAGAACAAGCTAGCAAAACACTTGTTTATTTGATAACCTCACATGAGCCAGTGGGTCATCACCTCCCAGAATGACTGATGGGATATTTTCCTCCTTCCTCTGATATGCCAGCTCTTTTCTGATCCCTTCTTGAGCGGAGCTGCCTTGTTTAGAATACCAGCCTGTGTAAACTGTAAGTCTGTTCCTTGCCTAGCTGCTTAACAAAGTGTTGGGAGAGTATTGTTTTATGGTGGAGGCTTGGGGTAGGAGTGAGGTACTATGGATTTTTTGTTTCAGGGTTTTTACTCCTGCTTTTCCAAGAAGGACTTATCTGCAATAATCTGTAAAAAAAAACCCCAAACAACTGTTGAAACTTCAGAAATTACAAACAGAGGTTAGTGGCCAGGAAGAATACCATTTTTGTGGAATTCGGAGCCATCCTGCAAGGACTCCTTGCTGTAGGCAGGCAGCAGTACGCGTACTTTTCTATCAGCAGAACCATTCCAAATTAAGGCCAAATTTAAATGTGCAACCTAGGAAAGAAAGATTTCAGAAACCACCACAACTGGTAACTGAAAAACTGTATCACTCATTTTCCTCTTAGATACACTTACTAAAGCAGAACTCAAAAGCATTATAATTATACATATGTACAAAATTAATTAGCCAAAATATTCATTATACAGTTCCTGACCCATAAAAAGTCCTTTCCAGCCATCAGCTCTAGAGGCCATCTTACTATTTTTTTTTTTTACATACAAAGATTGCAGTGATGATAGATTTCTATGCATGGTCCCATGAGCTGTCTGCCGATGAACTCTATCACAGAAAGTGATAGATGACTATATTCAAAGCACTGAGAATAGAAAGCTACTCTCTTTCATAGCTAAGATATCCAAGAATCTGATTTTCTTTTCAGTATGCATTTCTCAGAAGAGGAGGGAAAAAAAAAGTCAAATAAGACATCACCACTCTCCAAACTAGTACTTCCAAGTCTGAAAAGTGAACATGAATGAACAGCTGTGATGTGTGCAAGACAGCAGGGCTTTTGCTGGGCACTAATGAACAGCATTGCCATACACTGACTTCATGTGCTGAAAGTAGCCATTGAGAAGCTAATACATTAATGGTGGACTACTAACATAAATTAAAAACTAAAGACATGCAGCTTTCAGTCTGCCTTTCCTTCTGTCACTTATTTTGTGCTGCATGAATGAGCTATTACCTTCTTGTTTCCCTGAGATGTTGGTTCACTAGGGTAGAGTGAGCAGACTCAATTTCACCGAAAGTAATGGAGTGAGATTATCCAGAATTATTTCCAGTGGGCTGAGTTTGTTACATTCCTTCTGTTGTGAGAATATAAGTAAACAACTAAACACCTTTTCTGAAAGCTGAGAATCTTCATAGTCATCACCTCTTCCTATTTCCTTGATTAGTCCAGCATTTTGGGTTTAGCCATGCTCAATTAACTCATCCAGGAATTGGTCCAGTCAGAAACAGTTGATTTAAGTGAGATAAACTGGGCATCTGTTTGGAAAAAAATGATTATCCAAAATATGTTTTCATCATGAGAAAATGAACTGTGCTATCACCATATTTAAAAACATATGCCTCTAAATAGATTACCTTCCTTTGAAAGCTTAAGAAGCAGAAAACAGTAAGGTTGAAACTGAAACAAAGAGATACTAAGTCAAAGTTAAGTAACCAGTGTGTTAACATTTTAATGTACTGGAACCTGAACTTGGTACTAGCACCTTAATCAAACCACTATATAAACTGCATTGAATTAAAGCAATTAAAACTAGCAATAAAACCAACCACTGCAGAAGTGATTGAAATATGTAGGGTGCTTCCATGTGTTTATACTGGTGGTAATAAAAATACTGCCAGGTTTAGTCAGTGATTTGCTTGCTTTAGGAAAGAAAGAAAATCAACTGACAACACTCCCATGTTTTGTTTCTAACTAAAGAGTTTTTCATATAAAATTAGATACATGGTTAATAATTAAGAGGTAATGTTCATGGCATTGGAGAATACAAGGCAATAAATATCTTTTGCGGGTGATTTAAATGCTCAGCTGAAGCTGAAGCAGTTGATAACCTCAGAAGCTGTTTATTGCAAGTGAACACCAAAGCTGTGGATATTATTGCTATGATACTGGAATATGAATCAAAATGATAATAGTGAAAAAGAAATAATAGTTTATTTTTATTTTTTTCCTAATCTCAACTGCATTTGAAAATGTATTGCTGTTACTTTCTAGGTTGATGAGACATTTGCTAAACAATCTGTAGCTAACAGCAGAACTAAAATTTTTTATTTTCAAATGGGCCTCAGTCCAGCCTCCAAGGGCATATGGCACAGTTTAAGGGCACAGGCATATATGGGTGCAGTGAATAGATACTAAGGTTCCATATGTAGCTACTCAGTTGCTGGTCTCCATGCAGTTCAGCTTTGGACCGTAATGAAGTCAAGGAGTGACTATGTGCTCCAAATGAGAGCAGTGATGGAAAGCCATGTTGTAGATTTAACTGTTTACAGTACTTAAAACCACCTGTTGCTAGATGTAAAAAGGTGTTTTATTTTTTGGGATGGTCAAATAATCATATCATAAAATACATCCTCATATAATCATGTTTTAATATACCTATTAGAAATGGATAGTCCTCTGCTGAATCTCGCACACTATCCAAAGTACCCATTTGCAAATAATAAAGGAAAATTTGCCAATAATCTGTGGTAAAATATGAACAGTTCTGCTAATTCAAGTAGCACAGATGCAGCATGTGCCAATTTAGCAACTACATAAAGCCGAAAGGCTTCTAAAATCAATCCAATTTGTTCTGAAGTCACAGAAATGTTGGCTTTAGATGTAGCATAGCAATGTGCAGTTTACAAAAGAAAATAGGAGCTAACCAATCTATCAGGAGCAGACATGCAAAACG
Source organism: Brachypteracias leptosomus (assembly GCA_013401335.1). Classification (NCBI taxonomy): domain Eukaryota; kingdom Metazoa; phylum Chordata; class Aves; order Coraciiformes; family Brachypteraciidae; genus Brachypteracias; species Brachypteracias leptosomus. The sequence goes on from VYZX01014824.1 coordinate 30,147, forward strand.
GTCCTTAATGCTTCCCATGCAATCCAGATTTAGAAGAGCTAAGAGGAAAAAAAAAAAAGGATGTAATAATAGACGTACAGTAAACCAAATAAAGTAATTTCAAAATGACTAAAGAGCAACAGTAAACGAAAAATGCCTTTGGGTACACCATCTGTTTATCTATTCCATATTATACCTTTTCATCACAATTACCTAAAGTGGTATATTTGTGTTTCTGTAATGTATGGAATTCATTACATAGTTCTGCAATGAAATTATCACACTGTGGCTGGGACATCTGCACCCTGTCATATATCATTCTATTCATTTCTAGTTAATTTAATCCTAATATCTGCTTACATGACAAGACAGATGTTCAGCTATACTGTATCTTCCATAGTTTTCTGCCTTGAAGAAACTTTAAGTCACTGAAAGAACTGACATCTTTCAAACAGACATCTTATGGGTTTGGGAAGTATGTGTGTGCAGATGTGTGTATATGCATGTTTGTGTTTATATGCCATATTCTTTTTTTAAGAAATATGTTTTACAAAACAAAAATATTTTAGAGCAGCTTTTAAATATAAACATTTTTCATTTTATGCACGTAAGTATCTTTTAAAAATATGTTTTACTAATACTTTGGTGTATGTATTTACTAATATTCATAAATACAGGGTATCTCTGTTGAATTGATTTTTACTCTCTTGCCTTGAATGGGACAGATCTTTTTCTGTCATTGCCGATTGGACGTTGTGGGCCAGTCTTCCTCTTTACCTTTTGAGTCTTGGCCTGCGAAACATCAAATGGTAATCAGGCTTTTTGACCAATAGTGCTGTACTTCTTGTCAGACACGAATGTGCCAACCATTCCATATGTGTTAAAGTTTGTTAACAGTGTCACTAGTATGAATCTCTGCCATTGGTCAGTTATAGGCTATACACAAACTTGTAGCACATCCACGCAGGATAAGGTGTATTGACCACAAATGTAAAGCACCTGGTTTTCATCACGCTTGTCACAGGCCTCTTCAAGTAGTGCTTTCAAGGCTGTCAAAAAAGCCTTGTTGTGCTTCCCACTTAGGGCACCGAATCTTCACACCAGATTTACAGAAGAACTTAGGCAGACTTTGGTACCTGTTCACCAGTCAGTTCCTTATTTACCATTCCTGATCCCAATCTTAGCATGGACACAGTAAATTCCCTTAAGCAGCAGAGCACCTAGCAGTATTTCCTCATTTTGACCTAACTGAAGTCATGCTTGTGACTTTATGGTTTAAGGCTCTACAACTGTCGGCCAAATCTCTTTTTTAAGTACACCTGTGCAACGCTGTGTAACCAGTAGTACTGGACTGCTTCATTTTTCAACCAGCCACAGCTTGAGGGTAAACAAAACTTATTTTACTTCTCTGTCCTGCAAAATACATGCAAGTCTTTTAAAATTAAATGGCTGACACTGTAAAATAGTGCTGTCACTGTGTAAGCACACAAGTGAAATTTTTAGCCTTTGGTAAAAGACACTGTACAACTCAAAGCAACTACACTGCTCAGTGCAGGTCAACACAGTTGGGCACTATTGGTCCCCATGAAAGAGCAGGAATGCCAAGTGTTTGGTCAGTATTACATGCTGTCTGCTTACTGTTCCCTGAATCTCCATGCTAGCCTATTAAGCTATTCACTGGGTAAATACTGCAAATATAATCTGATGGCATTTTTGCTGTCCTATGAACAATACAGGCCAGTAGCAGTGATTAGAGGCTCACAGATTGGGTAAAAAAAAAAAAAGTGCAACACAACTCAGAAACAAAACAGCAAATGCTCTACTTACTTAAGGGGTTACTTTCATGTTAACTATTTTCCAACACCTTTGAAGAATATGTATGTTTAAATTCTATGCCTGTAAGCTGCCAGATAAGCCACAAGCAAATTATACCCAGCTGTTGTTTTGGATAACAGCAACAGATTGCGTAATGGACACCCAGATAAAAACAAACATGAATTGATTTAGAGTATTAATTATCTAAAAATGGCAACTGATGATGTAGAGGGTGAACTAGTTGAGTTAGCTTATGTGTACCTCTGGCATTAAGGGGCTTTTTAAGGCAAAACAGCACTGAATTTGCTTCTAGCCCTTCGAATGGCTTGCTTTAATGTTTTCACACTTTAGGACCTTGATATTCCTGTTTAAATAAAATCCTTTTTTGCCAATTTAAAGCAGGAATAGGCCAAACAGGGATATCAGACCAGGGACGGGCTAACATTTGATAGCATTCGTATGTACTTTCAAATGGAATGGTTACTTATATATGAAGCAGTAGGTGCTACTTTTCCTCTTGAGTCTATGAGCTTCAAAAAAAAAACAAACTTCAAAATCATGACTTACTGTATATGTTGGTGGTGTTGTAACATCATTTTCAAAGCTTATTGAGCATAGATTTAAAACACCCAAGCAGCTGATGAGGTGTTTCAAACTAACACCACCACAAAGAACACCAGTACCTCTGGGCTGCTCATTAATTATCATAAGCCTCTCTGCAACTAATATAGCATATGACATTTGGTAACAGTTATCAGCTGTGTCTATTTCCACACAATGAGAAAAGGAAATAACTATGGTACATGTGGGAAAATACATGATGTTCTGACTCCGTGGCACAGGGTCTTCAGTTTTTCAGTAGTGACCACTACAGGTGAGATGGCCACAATATAGCTTCAGTAGCTGCTTTAGTGCAACTTCACTGTCGCCAAAAATCTCAGCAGTCATCAATGACAAGTTCTTAAAAAAAAACCCCTCAGTCTTTTCCCCACTGGAAAAGTGCATGGAGATGACTATCAGGACTTAAGCCAAATTCCAGCACAGAAGGGCTGAATGTTGGTAGGCTGCCTAATACATCTGAGAGGTTTTAGATTTCTAATATGGAATGGATTAACATTGGCAGAAGGCCTAACACCCTTGTGAGATATGAAACAGTAGCATAAACCCTGGGACCTTTTGGGGATTGTAAGATTATTTGTTTACTTAAATATATTTACATAGAGTGTTCTTTAAAAAATAAGGGAGGGGGGAAGAACCAAAACTCCTAAAGAAATGAGAATTCCTGACTAAGGCTGCTGCTTAGGATTCCCAGAATGGCAACAGCTGTCCCCCTTGGGGACAGTTTGCTCTGTTTCATGACAACCTGCAACAAGGTTGCTCAGTCAAAAACATATGTACTTGAATGAAAAGTGAGATACAACTGAAGTGAACAAAGGGTTTATCCAATCAAAAGGTTGATTAGGAGATTAAATTATTAAGAAAGTGAATTTACAAAAAAAGAGCAGACAAAAATAGGTAGCACTGGAGATGATGCAAGGATACTTCAGAAAAATACACACTTGAGATTGTTAGACTGGATGGCTTCACTTACTTACAAATGTGATCATAAGCACTGAATAGCTCTAAGGCTTTTTTCTTCGTTACCTCAAGAACTTTTAAGCATTATGTTAGCTGTGTTTTCCAAGAATGGTTCACTTATCTTGCTGCACTGTTTGTGGGGGTGATGGTTGTATTTATCTTATAAAATAAGACATGATTGGTACTGCAGTCCAGCTGATTTGGGATCTAGCTTGTTGAGCAAGTGCTGTTTAATCAGAGCTCAGGAGCCTTTATAACCATGCTAGAGAAGTGTGCATTCANTCAAATACCAGGAATCTCAAGGGCACCTTCCTCCCATGTGCAAGTTAGCGTGTTTATGGAGATCAAGTTAGGTATCAATAAAAAAGACTTGTCAGTGCTGAGCATTTTTACAGCTAGCTCTTATTTACCTTCTTAATGAAAGAAACAGAGACCTGCGGGGGGGTTTCTGAGGGCTTAGTCTCATCAGGCCTTAAATACTTTTTAACAGCACGTTTCAGGAACTTTATTGGATAACAGTCTGGTAGCTGTGAACCTTAGTTGGCTCTAGGGTGAGCAGACCACAGGGATTTAGAAGAGGCTTGAAGCTGAAATAGTAAATTAGATGTACTTTTTTTTTTCTTCTTTTTNGACAGTTTGCTCTGTTTCATGACAACCTGCAACAAGGTTGCTCAGTCAAAAACATATGTACTTGAATGAAAAGTGAGATACAACTGAAGTGAACAAAGGGTTTATCCAATCAAAAGGTTGATTAGGAGATTAAATTATTAAGAAAGTGAATTTACAAAAAAAGAGCAGACAAAAATAGGTAGCACTGGAGATGATGCAAGGATACTTCAGAAAAATACACACTTGAGATTGTTAGACTGGATGGCTTCACTTACTTACAAATGTGATCATAAGCACTGAATAGCTCTAAGGCTTTTTTCTTCGTTACCTCAAGAACTTTTAAGCATTATGTTAGCTGTGTTTTCCAAGAATGGTTCACTTATCTTGCTGCACTGTTTGTGGGGGTGATGGTTGTATTTATCTTATAAAATAAGACATGATTGGTACTGCAGTCCAGCTGATTTGGGATCTAGCTTGTTGAGCAAGTGCTGTTTAATCAGAGCTCAGGAGCCTTTATAACCATGCTAGAGAAGTGTGCATTCAGTAATAAATGTCCTTATTCAAATTACTCTGGTGACAGTGCAGGCTTTTGACATCAGTGATGTCTGCAATGACAGTATTTTGAGAGAGTTTTAAAAGTTGATGAAATCTTCCAAGTAAGATTTGTAAGTAATATTTTTATAAGGCACAAAAATCTTTTATGCTTCAACAGAAACAATTTAAGCTTAGATGACCGCTTCTCCTCCTCTAGTTTTACCTTTGTAAAACAAAAACAGTGTTTGAATTACATTTGCAGCTTAAAGTTCTTGCTTCTTTAATGAAGCGCAAGAAAGAAATGAAAGATCATGTTTTTTCCAGAGTTGACTAGGGTCTTTTCTTTTTTTTTAAAAAAAAAAAAAAATTAAAATATTATTGTGGTTTGCCTTTAGTATGTTTTATTCGCTCATATATATATGTTAAAGGCCACACACATTGCTTGAATAAGAAAACTTCCAAAATTCAATCCCTAGTCCTGAAGTGAAGCTATTGTGCAATCTGAGCAGAACTTTACTGTCATTGTCTACATCATGTAATGGTCACACTTGCATTCTCCAGGATCCACAATGCAATCTGTCAAGGCCCAGGCTTGCAAAGCTTTTTAGAAGCCTATCAATCATATCAAATACCAGGAATCTCAAGGGCACCTTCCTCCCATGTGCAAGTTAGCGTGTTTATGGAGATCAAGTTAGGTATCAATAAAAAAGACTTGTCAGTGCTGAGCATTTTTACAGCTAGCTCTTATTTACCTTCTTAATGAAAGAAACAGAGACCTGCGGGGGGGTTTCTGAGGGCTTAGTCTCATCAGGCCTTAAATACTTTTTAACAGCACGTTTCAGGAACTTTATTGGATAACAGTCTGGTAGCTGTGAACCTTAGTTGGCTCTAGGGTGAGCAGACCACAGGGATTTAGAAGAGGCTTGAAGCTGAAATAGTAAATTAGATGTACTTTTTTTTTTCTTCTTTTTGTGGAGCTAGACTTAAATGTCGTTGAAGTCCAAAGAACATTAAAAAATAGCTGAAAAAAAAATAAATCCCAGTATTTAAAGGCTGGCAAGTCAAAATGAAAAGGGTCAAATGCATACAGTAGAAGTTTATGGTGTCTCAGAGTGTGCTTGTATCAATATAACAGACTAATACATTTGACCTGCAAAAGTAAGAGATTACAGAAGGACAAGGCTCTCATTCAGCCTCTTTGCTGAAGCATTGGATAATTAAAATTAAAAAATGCATTCTTTAAAGCAAATCACTAGATTAAATAATCCTGTATGAACCACACCAATTAAACTTTTTTGACATATATCTCTGTATAGGTACATAAATAAAAGACATAAAACTTTCCTATTCCTTTAAATTTTCATGATGGTCACTAGAAAATTATCACAGAAGTAAAAGCACAGAACAAATTTCCTACTACTATGTGCAATTGTGAAGGCTTGTATGTAATTTGATGATGATACTAAGTGTTTCCCTCTGTACTAAAACTATGTGTAAGGGTCATTGGACCCTAGTTAGATTCAAGACTTGCAACTTTAAACTAAGTTGGAAATGAGTGCCCAATCCTCTAAGAATCTAAACATTCTCCAGAGTAGAAGAATAAATAAATCCACAAGGGTTCCATCTAACATTGTAAGAAATATTTGTCATAAAACTCATCTGGTTTCAAGCCCTTTTCTCCAAATACAGGACTTGAATCTGAGACAAGATTCAGCTGAGCTGGTGCTAATGGATGGCTTTGATATATAATATGTGAAGCACATGGTTGTATTTCTTTCCCCTCATGGCCAACCACAGTTTTAAGAGCAAAGGACTACCTGGAGTGGCTTTGTCTTTTTAAAAATTTATAAAGCAAATAGCACAATGTCACCTCAGGGCCCACTGGCACTCCACAAAGCTATCACAGTATGAATGTATAAAAATGTAGAGTCATGCTAGAAAACTTTTGAGTATTGGGTTTATTCAAACCTGAAAAACTCAACACAAATCAAGGGATGAAGTTAAACAGTAGAAAAATGCTCCTATAGACCAACATTGTATGTTATAGCTGATTTGGGCTAGGTCGGCTGTTCAGGAGAGTTCTACTGTAAGTTGAAGATAAATAGCACCATGAATGGATGCTCTTTACTAATTATTTGTGGAAATCCTTAGGATTTATTCTTTGTTTTTAATAGTCCTGCCTGAAATAATAAGATAACTCGTGTTTTTAAATGCTATTCTAGGTACTGAATATTAGCAGTACTGGACCCCTATCCTGATTCCTCAAAGGCTTCATTTACTACACCTCCAATTCACTTTAGATACCTCCACAATACAAATTATTCTGCTTACTGACTAGACAATCTTTGGTTGCACATGACTTGCATGTTTCCAAGCCAGTGGGTTGCTCTAAAATATGCCCTAAAAGAAGTTGAGGTTTCATCCTGGCAACATACAGTACTTTTTTTTTCCTGTTAGTTTTTATACATTTAAGTCATTAGGAACTCTGAATGCATCAGTTTGTTGCCCCAATAGCATGAAGTAGTTGCTAAATTTATTTGGTTTATACTTGGTGATTAAGGGAGACTGATTCTCTTTTCCTGCCCTTTGAGGGAGCTCATGGTGTTATGGGGGGCATGTCAGCAATAATTACAAAATATCCTGGTACAAATCCCAAAAGATACATATTTTTATAAATAATTCCCCATAGAAAAACTTTAAAAATGATACACTTGTTCTGAAAAATGCTTCAGGCCTTTTCTAAATAGATTATATTGCTGGTTTTTTTAAGAGTGCGTGACTTGAGGTGCCGATTTTGCTTGTAACTCATAAAATCACAGTGCAGTTATGTGAAGGGAAACAGAAATAATGTGCAGTGAGCTTCAATGCATCACAAAGGATTTATCATTCAGACAATAACCTAGCTTCTTGTTTATTCAATTGTAATACAATAAGCACAACAGTTTCTTAGGCCACAACCAGAAATATATTTTATTGGCTTCACACTTGCTACCTTTAATACAGTTTTCTTATGTAGGCTTTCCCCCCATTTGGACTCTGGGGATCAAATTTCTTTTTCTTTTTAGAGGTTAGTCTTTTAGTGTCTAACATATTTCAAAATGGTTTTATACTGCACAAGACCTTAAGCCTTTTGGTGGGTGTGTTTTACGCTTCAATTTTCCTAGTAACTGCATGGAAGAATCATATCGCTTAGCAGGATATCAAACTACAGATGCAGTCTTTATAACAGTAACCTGTGCATCTGCTGATTTAAAGATGCTTCCACTTTTTGGCTGTAACAATATTTGCCTAATTTCAAGCAGCTGAACATTATATATTAGAAATGTTGATTCAGACTGAAACAACCTACTCTGTTCCATCTTCTACTTAGAAGCCAGTGAAAGGAAAATGAGAAAGGGAAGGCAAATAGACCACAAATAAATTAAACTGAAAACAGAACAGAAAAATAAGAGTGTAAAGGTTACAAGAGAAAACTTTGTATCAGGACAATAATTCAGTAAAACTGTAAGTAGGAACTGACATTTCCTTTTTGCCTACCAGTCTTTGGTTCTGTACAGTGATAATAACCCTAGTGTATTTACAGACTTCTTTTAGATACAAAGTCATTTAAAACCCTCAAGACTTTAGGCACCCAGTTAAGAAACTCAGACTCCAGGAAGTATCCCTACGATCCATCACAATATAGGTGACCTCCTTACCATATGGTCCACCACCTTGTTGAGCAAATGCTACAAGTTCCTGAGAGTAATCTCCAACATGGGAGAGCTCACAGTGCTGCCACGACGGCATTCCAGCCCGGTCCTGCAGTGGATGCAGCATGCCTCTGTGCTCAGGTGAAGATTTTTCAGTTAGGACTACCCTGAATACTGGCAGAGTGCTGGGTGGATCTCAAAGCGGTTAAAAGCATCAGTTTAACTTATACCACCATTTTATCAGGTGAAGTAATAACTGCTAAGTGATCCATCCCATTACTACATAAGAAATCTATGGTTAAGTTGGAATTGGATTCCATATTTTCTAAATATGAAGATATCATTCATCAAATCATATTTCTTACCTTGAAGGGCTATAATTCAATTTATGAACTTCTAATCATAAATTAAAGCTCTGTATTCTCTCTGCACATCACAGCAAGTACAATAAAATAATCCAAACTAGTTATTTAAAGAGCTGTTTATGGCACTTGTATTTATAATGCATATCAAAGCAAAATGGGCAAGGCAGAGGTTGAAAGAAACAGATTCAAGAACAAAACTTGCTGTCCTTCAGGCAGTGAAGGTCAGGGCACATAATGGACCAGTCACACTGAAGCTCCTTAGGGAGATGCATTTGACACACCACATTTTGGTACTATTTTCTGGTCCGTCATGGAGTTGTACAAAGCACAGTGCACAGTTAAAAGGCTGCCTTTTGCCTAGCTCTAAAAAAGGGAGAGAAAAGATGTAATCACAAAGATGATTATATTTTACATGCAGTGTCCTTCTGATTCATAATGGGACTATCCACAAACAACAACAGCTCAAACAGCTGAGCAAGTCCAGGATCAAGGAGTACCCTCTGCCCTCACCCCATCAAAACTAATTACATTTAAAAAGAATCTTCTGCCGTCATGAGATACTGTGTGCTTTTGGGAGATAACTATCAAATCTGGAACAGTGATATCACAGGAAGGTGACTGTGAAATAGTAGAGATCAGCACATACCAATAACATATAGATGTGCCAACAAGTGAGTAGCATTCCAGTCCTCTTGTTCTATTTCTTCCACATGGATAAAGCAAGAAGGATTAGGCATAAGAGAAATTGTTCTTTAGAAAGCAGCTGATGTTTTGTTTATTTAGAAGCCTGGACCTATAGCACAAATTTGCTGCATGAGTCTAGAAGAGACCATCCTCCTTCCAAAGGTGCAGCAGTTAGTGTAGAGCCTTGTAGATGCAGCAGCATCCCTGACTGCCACATCCTTTCTTCTATCAACAGCCATGTCTGTCATCCACACAGTCATTGACTGCTTTGGCCCATCTTCTCTCTGACCACAAATCTTTTCTTACATGTTCAGCAGAGGGTAAACCATACCAGGCAGCACACTGATATCCAGGAGGAGGAAATTTCCAACATCTCGCCTGTAGATGCCCTACCTTCATTTTTTTCCATATTCAGGGTCTTCCTTTAATTTGAACAAATACCACTGAAATTATGCTCATCCTGTCTTCCACTAATCTGTGCCTTCTTTCACAGGGACAGATTCTCTTGTTCTGCAAAACCCTTTAGAAAGTCAAAGCAAAGCAGCTTCAGCACTCTTTATAGGAGCAGGGATTCAAAAATCTGACTCAGGTTTTCTCTTCCTTTGATCTTCTCACAATCTTCCATTCTCATTTCCAAGCATTATTACAGTTATGATTCAGTAAAACTCAAGCTGGTGGTGTAGAAAGCTGGGCTGGAATGCTAGCATGTGCTTGAAGTTGAGCATAGGTATGAGTGTCTGAATAGTCATGACTTATAATCAATGCTCAGAAATTGATAGTAATCAGAAATGGATGCCAAGCAATCAGGGGCTTACAGAGCCTGATGAAATGGGCTTCATATTACACGTCAGCAGTTGTCTTCTGTACCTCATGTCAAAAGTGACGCCCTTTCTAGATTAGATGAAAAGTCCAGTGCACAGAATATGATGATAATTTGGCCACATTATTATAATTCTTTTTTAAAATTACCCAAAGTATCTTACCTTTACATTAAAAAAAATAAATAACTGTAATGTTAAATATCTTACAAAGAAGAATGTATATTTTTAAATTTAAAAAGCAATACTAAGATCCAAAAAAGATTATTATAAAATTAGAATTGTGCTCTAAATCTTGACCTGGAGTCTTAGATCTTATTTTTTCATTTTCTCAAGTCTAGGTTGTTTTTTTCAGTTCACAAAAAAAACTGGGACATGCAAATGACATTTTTAGCCACTAACTCATACATTTAGATCCCTGGGTTTAGGTTTTGGAAAAAATGCACCTAGTTGTTTTCTTATTACAATACTGCTGGTTTTGTTCACCGGTCCATGTTTTTCTTGGAATGTGGTAATGTGGAATGTTTTAAATTAGGGGTTTTACTTTTTACTATCCAGTGTCTACTAAATAAGTCCATCATCTAATTCTAAAATTGTGAAGCAGCAAACATACACTTGTAGCCAGCAATACATATATTTTTACTCCAGAGAAATGCTCTTCTGTTCTAAATTTACTGCAGAAAGTTTCAGAGACAAAAGAAAGGCTCTTTGCCAAACCTAGGTCTGCTTCTTTATAATACTACTTTAGGTCTCTTTAAATATCCTAAGTAATTATCGTAAACTGCTGAGAAGTTTCCATCAAGTCTATAATCAATAATAACAGTTGCTAAACTTCAGCTGACATAACATCAGAATCTTTTGCATACAGTTTTTTTCAAATGAAACTATGGAACAAATGAAAGCATTAGTCAGATGCTAATATTAATCAAAGTCATATTCGATACTCTAATTATGAACAGTTTTTGAAAGAGGAGCCATGTATTATATTAAAACGATACAGGATATAACCCCTGCTACTGCAACCCACTGCATATTTTGCCACCCACCACAACAATCACTATTGTCTGTTGAATGCACATGCTGATTGGAATATGTACTGATGGGTGCATTAACAGTGCTGAAAGACCCTTGAGAGGTTTGGATTTGGGGTTTGGTTTGAATAAGAAATTTAAA
>VYZX01014842.1:540-25149 GCA_013401335.1 Brachypteracias leptosomus
ACACATCTAGCAAAGGCCACCTGGTTAGTCAACTCAAGAGGATCTGCCAATCGAGCTGGCCCTGCTCAGTCAAAACTTCCACCTATGGTAGACAGGGATAAAGTCCCTGTAGTGCACATGAGGAATGTATTAGGAAAAATGGTCTGGGTCAGTCCTGCTTCAGGCAAAGGCAAACCCATTCATGGGATTGCTTTTGCTCAAGGACCTGGGAGCACCTGGTGGGTGATGCGGGAGGATGGAGAGGTCCAATGTGTACCACAAGGGGACTTAATCTTGGGTGATAACTGCCAGTGAATTATGTTGTACTTCGTTAATTGTTAAATGGCTGCTGGGCATGACATAGATGGTATAGAATAAGGGGTGGATAATGTCCTCGTTCAGCCAGGATAGGGTTAATTTTCACCAGGAGTTGCTATTTGATAACCATGCTGATGTGTAGGGTACAAGAGGCCCAGATAGTGTAGTCCCAGCTTTGTCTCACCCAGGTTGCTTCGCTCTGTAGCTGTATCCTTGCAGTCTGTACCTTTGTATCTCTTGTTTTGTACATTGTTATCCCTGTTACTGTTGTTGTGACTGCTGCTTTTGTATGGCTGTATTAAGTTCTCCTTATCTCAACCTGCAGGGTTTGTATTTTGCTACCTCTCCTGTTCCCGTCCAGGGGTTGGGGGGCAGAGGCCATGTGGTGTCTAGTCCCAGCAGGGTTTAAACCACTACAAGGATAAATTTTGCTGAGAATGAAGAACACTAAAAACAGATGCTACCTTCATGGCCTGCTATAATTAAGACTTCACTCTAGCTTCTTTACACTGCTTCTTAATTTGTACAGTATTGAGTTGTCTCTTGGCTGCTTTTGTGTAGACATCCCCTTCTGTTTACTGTTTCCAGTTTGGTGAATTAAGACTCAGTCCCCTGTCCCTCTCACAAACAGTGGTTAGCTTCTCATCTTAACCGTACATCTTGTTCAATTAAGTATTTGAATAGATTTAATACCATAACTCATCTTGATGTCTCCAAACTCAGGTGAAAATAATTCCATAACCCTTAAGGTATCTAGCTTCTCTACAAACCATTTCATGAGTAGTAGTGCCTGAAGAGTTAACCAAAAGCACCTTTAGGACACCTTAAAGCAACAAAAGCTTCGTCAGAACCTGCAACACTTGCTAGAAGCTGATAATTATGATAATTGTTTTGTGATTTTTTTTTTAAAAAGACTTTGAGAAAAATTCTACAACAGGTCACAGATCAGATTTCTAAAGGCATTAAGTAACCTGTAACAGTATTTATGAAACTACATTAAGGCATAAAACTGAATTAGAATGCTTTTTACAATAACAGTACTATTACTAAAGGTGCTCTAGCACTCAGCTGATTAAGGAGCTTCACTACACAGAGCATGTCCATCACATCCAGTGCATTGTACCTGATCATGAGACACTAAGATTTCTCAGCGTCAACTTGCATTTGATGCCCCAGATCTCATGGTTCTTTTTGCTACCGTAAGTTGGCCTTGCAATACTTGTCAAGTGTGAGCAATTGATCTTAATGCCAGGAAGTGCTTCCTTGAGGAGCTGTAGAGAGCTATCAGTGACTATTCCAAATACCTGAAGAGTCTTTAGTGTTGGAATTTCACCAAGTTCTCTAGAAAGAAAAATATGAAATTCATCATGAACCTGAAAACATTTTTTCAACCTGTACCCAAACTAGATAACTGCATTTCTACTAAGTTCTTAGAAGTAAGGTAACTACTTAAGCTAAATTCCCCTTCCTTTATAAAAGTACATGTTAAATTGAAACTAGTTCTCCATACTGGTAATTCAGGAAACTGGCTGAATAAATTGTTTCTTGCTGTTTCTTTCTCCCTCTCACACACAGAGTGAAAAGAAACTGGTTCCTCCCCTTTCATTTCCCCATGCTTAAACATTTAGAACAAGTGTAAGGAATTGCCCTGATGAAGCTTCAGAATGTGGCTCAGAGGACAGAAGCCCCTAGGGTATTATCAGCCTCCAATTTGTTATGGTGTTTCAGTGTGCAGCCTGCCCTGTCTTCGATTGCTTCACATTTGCAGCCATCATGTGATCTGTGAATCTATAAGCAAGTATTGGACAAAATAAAAAAGCAGAGACACTGCTATCATCACAGCATGCACTGCTACAGAAAAAGTTCTTCATATTTCCATTTTGATAGCCCTGTTCCTCTCACAACCTCTTTCTTCTTGTTGATCATTTCCAGCCTGAGAGGATTAAGATGAATAGCTGCTATACTAAGAAGCAGCAGAAAATGCCCATGATCAAGTAACTAAGCTGTGCCTCAGTGGCAACCAATAACTACTAGAGGTGCAAGCAAAAGCAAAGGAATAGAAATGGATTAGCTAGTCAACAAGTACAGTCAACTCTGTTAACTTCTCCAAAAGGACTATACCTTCTTTGTCACATAACTGAAAGCATATTACTAACACCAATACAGGTCATTGGCAGGATTGGAACATCCAGCTGTACTTCACACTGAGTTACAGTAGTATAACACCATTAAGGGAAGGCACAATGCACACACTGAGCCACAAGATCCACAAGTACTGTCTGACATCATAGAAAGACCATCTCAAATACATTTAGTTCCAGTGTGGATTCTTAAAAGTACATGCTCTAGCAGTCAGGTTATTTAATCTCAGCTCCTTATTCTTAAGGCCTCATACTAGTAAATTTTTCAGAGCAGCACTTGGCATTTCTAAACCTAAAATAAAGCAAGTTTAAAATAAATTATATTCTGTATGAAAAGCAAACCAAAGCCATTTAGAGATTACTTACACTAAGGCAATAGGTGATATCTGGTAACATCGGCTAAGACACAGGTGTTGCAGAAAAAGGAGTTGATGAAAATACTGGAAGCACTCAGGCTTCAACATCATGCTGTCACTGTACATGCCACACAAGAAATAGATGTTTGAGTATAAAGTAGCAGTAAATTTGGTATTTCCAAAATCCAGGCAGAGAAATTTAGTGAATATAAAACTTCTTTCCATTGTTAAAGTTTTTTTTCTCACTATGCAAGTAACCTGTTTCTAGTTCATGTGTGTTGTAGGGGAGGGACTTTGATTTTCACTGAAGGGCAAGCAAAGCAGGAGGCAGATATTCTGCAGCAGAACTCATGCCATTAAAAGACCATAACCTTACACGTCCAAATTTCAAAATCAACTGACAAGGCCAAAACCAAAATACACTTTTTTGCAGTTCTATGGTCAAGTAACAAATTTATATTAGAGCTGAACTAAACCCCCTCTAGGATGCTAGGCTCATAAACTATGCATCTAAATGCTTCCTTCTACTCTACCTAGCAACTACAACCACTGCCAAGTGATTAGGTCACGCCAAATAGCAGATCTTTTCTAGGTTTAGCATAGAAAAACATTTTCTGGTCATGAAATCCTACACAATCATACATTATTGCTATAGAATTACTGAACTGGCAATCCCGTGAACCATAAGGATTTAAGGACTAGCTTAACAGGTATTCTTACCTTAGATCTAAATGCACGAGAAGAGGACATCTTTCCACCAGCGTCTTAACATCTGAAAAGAGGTCACACAGAGTCAGTCCCTCTTTCAGTAGAAAAACTGATCTGCCTTACACAGCCTACTCACTTCCATATATGTTCATTTATAACTTCTCTGCTGGAAACTGACAACTGAGACAACTTTGTTAAAAAGATACACGCTTAAGAATTACAGGCTGTAGTCTGGCTATCAAGATAGCTTACAGGGACTTTTTTTAAACCTCAGAATGGATTTAGTCCAAAGAAGTGTCCCTAGAAGTCTCTTGCTCCAGTAACTTAGCCAGTTTAATTCAAACAACGTTGCTGTGGAAGTCTGAGACACAGCAATGGTGAGATGCCTGAAATTCCTACATGTAGTGAAAAATATCAGAATTTTTCCACACATCAAATATACTTTCAGATCATCAAGTTATTTAGGCATCTCTATTTTTACCCACAGAAAGTTCTTTCCTCACAACAGAAAGTTATACTTTTCCTAATTTAAACTGTAAATTCTTGAGACCATCTTTTCATTGTCTGCAAATAGCATAGAATCACCTGTGGCTTAGGTAACTATTACAAGCAAGGTGCTAATCAACGTGCAAGAGGATTTTGGTATTTCTGCATTCACATGAAAAAACTAAAATAAAGAATACCTAAATTATGATTAGTGAACTATTCAAATCTTATGCCTTATATATTGCATCAAAGCAGAGTAAGATGACTCGTAGAAAGTGTTTAGCAAACAGAAGAGCTCTGTACATGGTCAGATCAACAGTAGGTTCAAATTTCTGATTTGGAGATTATGTATCATGTTTGTTTATGGGGTCTGGACTGAGATAAAAAGACTGGTGTATTTCCCCACAAGGTCTGTGTGACATTTAAACAGAAAAAAAAAAAAAAAAAGATATCACCATCTATGCGTCATCCACCTGTTTATCCGTCCTATCATCCCATTTGCTTATTGAGAATATGTTTCTCTTTACCACTAAAACCATTTCACTCTTTGTGGGAAAATAAGAAAAAACTGGTCAGGAGGATTGTAAACACACTCAAGTGACTTGCAGCTGGAGTGCTGAAAAATTCATACATCATACTAATTGTTGCTTAGTTACGTGCTTGACCAGTAGAACATCTGTGTTTAGATAACAGGTTTGTGAAGGATTCAGAGGCACCCTTATCAAGCATGCTTGAGATTCCTGCCCACTGTGTGAAAGATCAAAGCACACTGGAAAACTATCACTGCAAAAATCCTTGATATACAGGCAAAACCAGCATGTTTGAAAGCTTTTTCACTCTCTAGAAGGACCAAGTTCCATGGTGCCTGTGTCCCCACTTGTGTGCCTCTGACTGTTCTCTTTCGGAAGATTCCTTCAGCAGCGACATTAGCAGAAGCCTTAAGAAGGCTCCAAGAACAGCATCTGGAAGACTAATTCCCAGTTCACAGTGGAACCTGGGATTCAGTGTACCCTGCTTCCAGAACTTACTTCAGAAGTAAGTCCTGAAGATGAA
This sequence comes from Brachypteracias leptosomus, assembly GCA_013401335.1. NCBI lineage: Eukaryota > Metazoa > Chordata > Aves > Coraciiformes > Brachypteraciidae > Brachypteracias > Brachypteracias leptosomus. Next base: position 5,582 of record VYZX01014842.1, read on the forward strand.
ATAAGCTTTCACCTTACTACTTTTGAATTCAGAAGACAAACCATCTCACACCTCATGACTGAGCCAGAGACACAAGTAAGATTCTCTGACAGCAAGAACATCAAGCTATACAGAGCATAAAATCAGTGTTAGTGCTTGATTTTTCTATACACACAGCAAGTGCCAACCAGAAGAAAATGTAAAACCTGCTGCTCTACCCCGTAGTGGGATAAAGGTTTGTCATGCTGCTGTTTACCTGACATTTGTAGATTCTCTCTGTATCCACTTAAATTTAATTGGGTTACTTTTGAAGTAATATTATTGATTGCTGCTTTGACATGGACAGCTGTGAAGTCACACCAGGACAAGTTCAGCTCCTCCAACCTACACACAGATGAAAATAGAGTTTGGAACAATGACTGAAACCGTTTGTGTTCTGATACTAACTATCACAGTTGATACTTTTAAGGCAAACTTGTAACACACCTAACACCAATTTCACTACAACAATTAAGCACTGGAGCAGGTTGCTTAACAAGGCTGTGGAATCTGTCTTCAGATGTTTTCAAGATCCAACCAAAGTCCTCATCAATTTGGCCAGTACCAAATTTACACCCTCTGGTCAAGGGGTTAAAGTGACTTTCCAACAGCAATGATTCAGTAATGTGTTAGGAAGTGAAATGGTTCTTTAGGGACTGTCATAGGGAGACGCTGTCTTTTCATCTTGCTTCTGGGTTTGTGACCTAGATCTTTTACTAGTGAACAGATGTTTACATTGAGAGGAAAAAAGGCTATCCATTATTAGTATTGGTCATATGATCAGTTAATCCTCATTAGCATAAAATACTCCAGTTTTCTATAAGCATTGGCCACACTGTGACCTTAGCTCTCTTTACATGCTTGATTACCTATGGCCTGAGACAAAGTATTTGTTTTGTGTGCAGGTGTTGTAGATGTAACCAAAGAACAAAGACACAGTGAACAGTACAGCTAGAGCATTTAGCTGGCAGTCTCTATGTAAATGAAAAAGAGTTAAATTGCCACTAGCATTCCTAGGATCAGGTTTGCCATTTGCTATTCACTGTGCAGACTGCCATTCTCTAAAGAGCTCATGATCCAAGTAACCAGACCAAGCAATACAAAGCATTATCTACCCATGAGAGGCAGAGAAAGATTAAGGCTGTCTGTCCACTAACTCGTTTAAGGCTGTCTGTCCACTAACTCATAGTTTGGTTAAAAACATGCTTTTGTAGAAGCAAAGATTAAAGCAGATTGTCCAACATCTCACAGGAAGTCAGCAGAAAGATCAGGATATAAATCCTGGATATAAATCCTAGATTGGCAGGCTCAGTTCAGCCACTCACTGCCAGCAGATTGTTTAATCCCTGAAGCTGTCAATCTGAACACAGCGCTTCATAATGTAGAATGTTATTGAATGATTATTCCATCACAGATGGAAAGGCACAATGTTTTCTGCCATTCATACTGTGCTCTGCTTGCAAAGGAAGCTCCAGGACTACCCTTTTCAGTTTCAAAATACATAATTTCACTTTGTGAGGATCACATACTACTTTCATTAAAGAAAATCAAATTTACATGATAATTAAAAGAGCATAAATGTAATTCACCCACCAACAAGACTTCCTGTAAAGATGATTAAGAAAACTCAGGAAAAACTACCAAAGTATACTTTTGCTATTAAAGAAGAAAACAGATTGAAAGAAACTGACTATTCAGCTAATAAGTCTTGGACATCTAGCAACAGATCTTACATAGAACAGCTGCTCAACATCAACTCCAAGCCTTCTGCAGAAAACCCTGAGCACCCACAGAGATTTAGTCGCCTCAGACTGTGATTCTTAGCAATGCTCCTGCAGAGAATTAAAAAAAAAAAGAGTCATAAAATTTAAATGTTGGAACACTACTTGCATTGCTAGGATGGGTGATTATTCTTAAGAGCTAAGATCCTGGGTACAGAATTTTTTTTAAACATGCAGCACTGCACCTTCAGTAAACTGACCAACCTAAGAGCCACTAAGGATCTCAGCTCTGTACTTGTTGCATCAAGGCACAACTTCAGAAGGGGTGCTGGCCCACTCGCCTGACATACATGACAAGCCTGCATACTTATAAACTAAGTTTAAAAGGAAATAATTTCTTTTCACCTTCTTCTGTTGCATGCCATTAAATACACACCATGGCTTATTAGAGGTGACTACACCTCTACAAAAGACAAAGCAGTCATCCCATTTCTGAAGTCACACCTCTGAAGGATGGCAGTTATTACAGAACAAAGCACACGTCCAAAGAGCATCTTCCTGAATGCATTTGTTTGCAAGACTAAGGCAGACATGCAATTGGGTAAGATTTACACCTTACACCCAGTATCAACATTTGTTCATCAGGCAATAAAACCTCATCACTGGTGCCTAATTAGTACACAATTTTCAGATACTTTTCATCTGGTATCAAAAGCCAAACAATAATGTATTTTTAGTGCTCTTGGGTAGTTTGTTGTTTTGTTTGGGTTTTTTGTTGGTTGTTCTTTTTATTTCCCCCATCCTCTGGTATGAGGAAGGTATCAGAAAGCTCAGAAGTAGAAAGCAGGATACCCAGAGTCTCTGCTATCTGACTTAGGATCCCTGGCACCTGCACAATCATCTGATGTCATTAAACAAGATTGTACAACTATTTGTGTCTTTCCAACTTAACCAAACAAGAGTTCATCTGCTTGACAGAATCTGTGAATTTCCAGACACTGAGTGAAGTTAAATAAAAAAAGTGAGAAACAGTGCAGAAGCACAACAAACATCTGGTGAAGAGCTGCTGAGAGTCCTTTAATTAGTAAAGGGTCTGTATGACAAAACACAAAGTTTTCTTGGAAGCACAGAAATAGGATTTGAGCAGTTTCTCCAGGCTATCCCTACTCTAGGGAGTGAAAAAAACCACCACTACGACTCTTGAAAGGGTATGTTTCCTCCTCATCTCTTGGAGGATAGATAGGAAAGATGCACACTCATGAATGCCTAAAACTGGCCATTTCAAGAGACTCCCACAATGAACAACTCACAATTGCATTCTTTTACTAGCCTGCACAAAATGCACATACAGAAGGTATTTACTGAATATTCCCAAACACGTCACTCACTTGATGATGTCATCACAAAGCCTTAGTCCCTCCAAGCTGAGGTTCTGCAGCTTTTCACATAGACAAAGGATACTCCGAAGATCTGCAACAGACACTATGCAGTTTGACAAATCCATATGTTGAACTCTGAGAGGTCTAAAAAAAAAAAAAAAGGCAGGTTAAAGCTTGCAGAAAATAACTATACTGGAGTTAAATCATTTTTTTGGTCTTCCCATACAAAAATGCTGGAGATGTCAATTCTTGGTTCTATGAGATATAAATTGCAAGTGGATGATGGTGCTTGATACTTAAAAAAAAAATCACAATAACTTGCATTTAAATAGCTGACAGATGAATGCAGATCCTCCTATTTTAACACACGCCTAACTGCTGATCAGCTCTTCCATAGTCCAGAGACAGCACAAATGCTACTATTGGTGGAGATTGTAAAACCAGAAAGACACAGAGAAACTGCATATATGAGATATATTTTCAGGATCCAGAACATGCAGAAAAAGCCTTACTTGCTTGTCGTAAACAATGGATTCCCAATACAAGATCTTGGGCAACGGAATACAGTAACACCCGCAGGCAGCAACCGTCCAATCACTCCTGGGGGCAAATTTCTACCAGTCAGATCAAGCGTCTGCCAGAGAGATTCATCAAACCTAAGGCACAGAATTTTACTTGTTAGCAAGTTAGAAAGGGTCAGAACTACAAGTACAATCACAGAAGGTTTTCAAGTGTCACATAAGACCAAGAGGAGGGAAAGCTACTTAATAAAATTCACTAATGTTAAAATACACAAGCCATCTTTTGAGTATACGAACATATTACCCACATATAGCATAAATTGAGTTATAAATGAACAAACAAGATAAGAACCATATCATTTAACAGCCTAGGGAAGCAAAGGTTTTCTGAGTACTAAATCATGAGAAGTAACACTTACGCAAGACAATGCCATCTCTTGGAAACCAGAGAAACTTTTATCAAGTCTCTTAGGGGCAAATATACAAAGACTGTCAAAAGCAATTCATCTGGAAGCGCATCCCAAGAAACACCTTTAGGGAAAGAGCAAACATGTTCAAGTTAAAGCTGTTTCATTTTCACCTGCTGATCAGATGCCTTGTTTGGCTTGGTTGTTAAAAGGACCTCCACAGTCTCCCTCTAGGCTGTACAGAGATCAGCCCACTAATCCCCCTACAGCTCTTCACTGTAGGAAGATATTATCTTCACCTAGGTATGACTGGCAAATGCAAAGCTTTCCATAACATCAACTTTGTATACATAACAAAGCAATAGAAAGACAATTTCCCTGAAAAAGTGACAGTAATCTTTATTCACATATGTATTTTGGAAACAAGAGCAGCTCAGTTATTTCCTTTGCATTCTAAGGCTTTTATGGTCCTTTCCCTGCCACCCCCAGCTGAAATGCCCATCCCTTCTCTGCACATCAGGCTCCCTACAAGGGAGCCCAAGGTGAGCCATGCTTTTGCATGAAACACAGAGAAAAGCAGGTACTGCAAACTGCTCCTTAAAACATGCACACCAACTGCCACCCCCCTAAGAGGTATCTGAAAGGATGTGGTACAATCTCAAGTTCTCATGAGAGGATACAGGGCTCCAGCTGTTGCCATTCACATGGGAGATTTCCAGGCAGTGAAGCTCAAGAACAGCTGCCTATGACCCAGCTCCCCATCTTATTCAAAAGCAGGGCTGTCTGAGGGAATTCTCACGTTTCATACAACAGCCTACACTCTGGAGAGAGCTGCTTCTTTATTCTGCAGTCAAGGCAGACTAAAACCACATTTTGATACCAGGGAAAGGAACCCAGCACCCCATAACCCTTTCTTCCAAGTGCCCTGGGCCTTCAGGCTATAGCTTTTTCCCTGCCAGTCCCTTTCCAGCCCAGGAGCATTACGCCCCTTGCTGTGCCTTCCCTGTAGCTCTCTGGCAGGGTCCCTTTCGTCTCTTACAGCTCAGCTCCAACAGGAGTGCAGATGCTGCCCCTCCAGCGTACCTCACATACCAGGGGCTGGTGGAGCTCAGCAGGAATCAACCATGGCTTATGTGGGCCACAGTTCTGGAGCCAGACACAGCACCTCTGTTTAAAGGCTTACACAGAACAGGACCTATTAGCCCAAGTCTGAAAGCCACTAGATCTTGAATTGACATTCTGCCTGCATAGAGCAGAAAAAGCGAAGAATAAAGTAGTAATGACTTGTGATGCCCGTTCTCCATCTGTACTGAAGTGCAAATTACACCTAGGCTGGGTTGACAGTACCTGACTCTGTCTCTCGGAGCAGCCGAGGCCGGCGCAGAACGAAAAAGTCCTTTTCCTTCTCCTTCAGCTTCTGCCGTTTATGAGGAGGACAGGATAACGGCAGCAGCAGGTCCTGTGGTGTGTTTTCATTGTCCAGCTTGTCCTTCTTAAGGACAGACACTCCCACATCAGAGATAAAGCCCGCGGTCCTGCTGAAGTCCCAGTCCCTAGTGAAGCTGGTGGAAACATTGCTGCTGGAGGTTGGGATCTCCTGGAGGTGTTTTCTGCAGACACAATAAAACCCACAGGCTCTGAAGGCACCACCAGACTGAGACCAAACACAAGATGGGTCTCCTCGTACAGAAGCATTTCACAGCCACACATCATCCACCACCGGCAACTACAAGCGTTAGGTCTGTGGGCACTGGAAGCACAAGGAGCGGCCGCGGGAGAGGCCAGCGCTCGGTCAGGCCGCTTCACTCCAACAGCGCACCGGGCACTGAGCGCACCCCGCTCTCGGATGGGGACCGATGAGTGGGGCCGATGGAGGGGGCTGCTGCGGCTCGCCCGCTCCCCACTCACGACCCCCCGCTAATAAACCCAACAGAGCAGGAGGCCCGAGCGCGGCCGCAGAAGGCCCGCTGGCGGCACACGGCCTGCCGGGGCCCGCGTCGGGAACGCGCGGGCGGAGCGGGGGAACGGCGGGAGCGCCGCGGGCCCGCGGGATGCGGGGTTGAANGGGCAGGAGGGGAGCGGCCCGGAGGCACCCCGGGCACCCCGCACGTTGTGCCCGTCCCTTCAGCTTGAGGCAGGGACCCAGCGCGCCTCGCTCGCGGGCACCCCGGGGATCCACGCACCTTTCCCCCACCCCCTCCCGCCGCCAAGCACTCGGGGGAGCTCCAGGACCGGCGCACACTCCCGATCCCCGGGGTTCCCGCGCACACGCCTCCATCCCCAGGCAGAGCGAAGGAACACGCGCACGCCGCGGGCACCAGGCGGCTGCCCCGCTCTCGCACCTTTCCGGTGGGGACGGCGTCTCGGGCGTTCCTGGGAACCGCTGCATGGCGGCAAGAGAGACCGAGCCCCGCGCACTGCCGGGCAACCGCGCGCGCCGCGCTTTTCAGCACCGCCCTGTCCCAGAAACCGGCACGGGGCCCGCCGGGAGTTGTGGTTCGGCGGCCGGCCGGCCCCACCCACCGCCCCCGTGCTCTGGGGGCCGTACCCACGGTGCCTCGCGTCCGCCCTACCCGGGTGCAGGCGGTGATGACGTCAGCGCCGCTGGGTACGCCGGGCGGCTGGCGGGGGCCCAATGTCTGCGGCGGCGGCGGCCCCGGTCGCTCTGACGCAGAAGGAGCCGGGCGCGGCCGCCGCTTCTTGCGTGGCGATCTGAGCCCTCGTGCGGATCCCGGCGGCAGCGAGCATGGAGAGCGCCCGGACAGGGGCTGGCTGCTGAGCGAGGCGGCGCTGGCCGCGGTGAGGGAGCGGCGCGGCCCAAGCACTTGACAGGCCGGAGCGCGGATCCGGGGGTGGGCAGGAGGGGAGATCGCTCCGGGGAGCCGCGGCCCGGGGATGCCACAAGCGCCGAGTCACGGCGCGGTGGGGCCGGGGCCTGCGCCGGGCTGGNGGGGTGCAGCCGCGTCCTGCTCCCCCCCGCCCCGGGGTGCTGCGAGCGGGCTGCGTGCCCCGAGCTGGGAGCGGCGACACCCTGGGCACGGCCTGGGCTCCCTTTCGCTGGGAGGTGGAGGAGACAGGGGCGGGGGGCAGGGTTTGGAAGGGGCAAATGGGACGGGAGGAATTGACCTGTTCGTTTTTCAGCTATTAGCCCCTAATTTTTTCCTTCCTTCAGGGACCCCAAGCACGTACCCATGCATTTTAATGTTCATTGTAGGCTTTGATTCTGTGGCCTTACAGGCCAGTGGATATACAGTCATCACCTTTAGCGGCTTTAATGTGCACTGGCAGCATCTGGTTTGAAGACCAGAATTGTGCTGACGGTGACATTTTACCGTGAAACATTTTCCTGCGTTTTGGAAACGCCTTTACTGCAAAGGCCTGAAACTGAGGGGCTGCCAATATATTCTGGTCCTGTCCCTAACCACACTAGTTCAAAGTGTGCAGGCATTGTTTTCACACCATGTTTCACATTTATGCAAGCTCTTTCAGTAATGGAGCTCTCCGTGTTTTTTTCTCCAAACTACTTGTTTTGAAATTGATGGGGATGGAAAACTAATTCTGCACACACTTTCAACCCTGCTATTAGTCAGCCACTTGCATGTAAATACTGTCCTCTGTTTACTCCATAACGATGGAAAGACTTGCCTATAAAATTGAAAATGGTAATGGAACATGTGGCAAAGTGTACACATCTATTAAGTCAGATACAGACTAGGATGTGAATTGCCATTCATATAATCTTTAAAAAGAACTTGTGTTTTAACTAAAGTTGTGGAATGGTTGTTTAAAGGTTATTTAAGTAGAAAGCAAATGAAAGAGAGGTGGTTTTTTTAGTTCGAAACCATAAGCTCATTACATTTAACCTGTCCAGCAGCCTCTTTGTTTTTGGTCAGTCTTTTCACTTTTCTCTATTAATGTGTGGAAAATTGAATATCCTGAGAAGGGTAAAAATAAAATTATTTTTTTAGCAAGCACTAGATTACCAAATAGTTTAAGTTTACCTTAATGCAATGTTAGGGTTGTAATCATGTGATTGACTGACTTATTGACACCAGTTTTATGTGAGCACATTATTCTGGTAGCCCAGGTTACACTTTCTATTCTTTTTTTAGATTCTTATTGCAACTGTACAGCTTTTGTATCTGATGCTATTTTAGGTTCTCCAAGCAAGTTGTTTTCTTCAATGTGTTATTTCCAGAGTATTCCCCTAAACTCTATGAAAGCATCAGTCTCTGTGGTACTCAATATCCTTTATTAGAGGACAGGACAGTGCTATGTAAAGCAAATTTCCTGTGGTCTTGTGCTGATATTCCCTGGTTGCTTCTGAACACAAAAATTTTTATGTACCTCTATGTAAGTAGTTAAAGCATTTGTCTTTTATTTAGTGCTTCTGTGGAGAACCTACTCTCCCACCAAATTGGACAGTATTACTATTTTGAATGAAGTCAGAGCAGCATTATTTTTTTTTTCTTGTCATTATCAGATACAAAGCTTGTTTCCCAAAATACGGATATAGAAGCAATTAAATGTTTATCCAATTTAAAATCTTTTCTTCATTGCAAGATAGTTGTAATCACAGGTAATAATAGAATATCAATCAGTACATAGCTCGACTAGTGTTGCTTAGAAAAACAAAGCTATGCAAATTATGTTTTCTGGATTCATCTCAGAGGTTATTTCTCCCAGATAGTGCAATCAGATAACTTCTCTTGTCAGTTTTCTTGAGTAGGTCATGGCTATTTTCTTTTTTACATAGTTTTCTCACTGTGATGAGTTTTAGAACCTCTTTGTCTGTTACCTGCTTATAAGTACTCCCCCAGGCAGCAAGGGTCAATGTGTAATAAGGAAGTAAAAAAAAGAAAGCAAACTCAACAAAAAAAGCCCCGAAACCAAACAAAAAAAGAAACCCCAACAACACACTAAGCAGACTTGGATATGAACATGGCTGAAGGGATTATTTTTATTGTTGTTTGGTGTCTTGTGCTTCTCTTTTTAAGATTTCTAAGATGTGAAGTTAGCCCATTTTGTTGTTTAAAGATGAAGCAACAAGGGGCAGTCTTAGTCTGGGGCAGTTCTGTCAGTCCAAAAGGTTTAATCAAGTCTATAAAGTGGAGTCTGACTTTATGATTCTTAACGGCATAGTTTTGCAGAGTAGGGCAGGCTTCAGAAACCTATCGCAGGTGTTGTGGCATACTGTTTTTCCTTTATGAAGCGTGCTAGAAGAAACTCAACAGAAACTAGCAGATTATTCTTGACACAAAGACAGGAGGTCATCATTGAACTGCCATTGATATTTTGCTGGAGGTGGCAGCTTTCAGCTTATACTTGCCACCAAGTTCTGAATTCGTCCTGAAGTGGGAGGTGCTGTCGCACAGATGTTTCTTTTGATGTGCTGGGGCTCTTACTCAGTTTTGTCTATTACTGTCTTTGATGTCTCTTCCATAGTTTGTTAACTTTCTTGGTGACTTTTTTCAGGTGTAGTTATGTTACTTAAAATACAGACTAAGACAAGGAAATTTCCAGCCACTTGGTTCTTCAAGTGTTCTAACTGAAATAGCCAAGATCTCTAGAAATGTGTCTGTTTGAGGATCTTTAACTGAGAATACTTAAAAGAAGCAAAAAAAGGGATGTAGTATTCTAAAAATGGCCGAAGTACCAAAGATGGGACTGTCTTTATTACTAATTTTTGAAGGACAGGGAGAACTCAGATTGGCAGACTAGTCTGCTTCCTTTTGAATTCCTGAAAAAAGTTCTGATCCAAAAGCTATTTGTAAGCATCTAGAATATAATAGCTGTGTAAAAGACAGCATGAGTTTGTCAAGGACAAGTTGTTGAAATAGTCTGACTTACTTCACTAATAGGCCTACTGTATACACGAGGATCAGTTGATGTCTTAGATTTGGTCCTTAATAAGACTTTTGATTATCTTTCTCAGGATGTTTTTGCTAGAGAAGAACAGTGGGGAACAGCTCCTGATGCAACTAAGGAGGCCAGTCTCTTATCAACTACCCACCACAATTTTCACGAAGGGTTTTCCTAATGAAACAATATGATTATTAAAACTGAAGAAGACATAAAGCTAGGAGGGATTGCAGACCTTTTTGAGTGTGGTAGTGGAAATCAAAATGCCTTGAAGTTTCAGAAGCCTATGGGAGGGGAAGGGATACGAATGAGAAGAGTTGTGGCTGCACCTAAGAAGGAGCAGTCAACTACACAAATGCAGAATACATGACTACCCAATAAGCTGAATACATTAAGGGAACATTACAGGGGTTATACTTCTATGTGTATAGGTATCAGTAAGGCATGTGAAACAAAGTTTACCCTCAGTTCAGGCCTTCTCGGGTATTAGCTGGGATATATTATAAAAGGAAGTGGGTAAGGTAGGGAGAGTGTCAAGGGCAGCAGTGAGGAAACTGCAGAAAGTGTGATATTAGACCAAGTGGGAAGAATTGAAGCACCAATTACATTGATCTGCAAGATGAACAATCTCCTGGTAAAATGCTTTCCTCTGAAGCTGGGAAAGAATAAAACTGTGGTATAGTCTGATCTGGGATTTCAGATTAAAGGGGTATTGGAGTCCACTTCAGTGAGACCAAGTTCCTTTCTTCACAGATACGCTGTACTCTTTAGCCTTTCTTTAAGAATATAGTATTGGAGTGTCTTTATTGTTAAATTTGGTGCTGTATAGAGTCTCTGAGAAATTAAGCTTTTTTCTTTCTCTACTATTTCATTTAGTAATTTGAGTATTTTTATACCAGGCAGAGTAGTTAGTTCATTTGTAATGTAGATGTTCATTTGTAATGTAGATAGTTGTGAGTGTGGTTAGTCTTGAGGTTGGCAAGGTAATTTAATACTGTTAATAATAGGGAGTCTCCAAGGGAATTAAACGTGAACTGAGTCCTATATGGTGCTTGCAAAGAGTTACTAGCAGGGTTTGGACTCTAGAGGATTTCATGTCAGAATTTTGAAATGTATGTCCTTCCATTCACAAAATTAAAAACTTAGCGATTTTGTCTATGTCTGTGTCAAGGTTTAGGATCAGTCTGCTAAACCTATAACAGATGCTCTCTGTTAACCCCTCTTTCCTCCCCCCAAACAGGGGAAGAGAGAGGAAATAAGGGAGAGAGACTCATGGACCTCTCTTGGCCCCTCTCCCCTCCCAAATAGGAGAGAAAGGGAATGAGAGAGAAACTTACAGATTAGAAAAGAAAACTGAAACAGCTATAATGAAGGTGATAATGATAATAATAATAATAATAATAATAATAATAATAATAATAATAATAATAATAATAATAATAATAATAATAATAATAATAATAATAATAATAGGTAAGCCTATTTGGGCTGCTACACTGTGGCAAGATGTTGCTGCTCGGCTAGAGAAAGTAACTGTAAAGGTATGTCATGCAGCCTTTCACTTTCTGCATCCCCCGATGTGGCACACAGGATTTAGCAGTGACTTTGGTCTGCACACCAATTCTTGGTAGTATCTCTAAACATTGAGCATTAGCACTGCCAGAAGCAGACACTGTCTGTGAAAATCTGCCATTGACTTCAGAAAGTGCAGTTAGTTAGCAGAGACTCAGATGAAAAGTAAAATCGCTGAAATTGTTTGATTTTAACTCAATCCAGACAGTCTGAAAGGAAGCAAGAAAATCTGAAGCCTACAGAAGAGCACATCCTTGTCTTGTATTGGTTAAGTTGCACTTCCAGCAGCAGTATTTCAGCTTTTGATCTTATTTGTATTATTCTGTAGGTACTTTACTCTCCAGAAACAGAGTATGCCAATATATACTGTTCCTTGCAGAGTGATGAATTTTGTTTCTTTCTGTCATTGCTTAATAGGATCATCTTCTAAGCAGTTGAAGGTTGTGCAGTAGAACTCTTCTGAAGTAGTTCATGGATCTCAGGAGAACATTCTTAAGGGGTTCAGGAATTTCAATCACCTGATACTAAGGAGCTATGTGCTAATAGAAAAATAAAATGTCTGTCTGTCTAAAGAAAATGAAGAAACAGAATTATTATTAAGGACCTTACCTTTCTTTGATCTAACAACCAGGTTCGGAGGCAAATTCTGCTTGCTGCAGGAATCCATGGCTTTGTAGCCTGCAATGATACATTTTAAGGTCTGATAAAAATAATTAGCACAGGTCTCAAAAAAGACTGTCTTGTTAGGCAGGATTTAGTTCACAGTAAGAACTCCTCTCAAGCATTGCATTTCTTACCTTGTGGATTTTTTTCCATTTATTTTTGTGGAGAGCTAGTTTTAAGTGGTTTCTGTCTAAAAATTTTGAACTGTAATTGCAAATATGTATACATTATTTCAAAACAATTTTTAGTTGTCATTAATTGCAGTCTGATAAAAATTAGGCCTTTGATTTTATATTCTGAGATTAACATAGGAACTAGGTGAACAACAGAAAAATGTAGTTTACTTTGATAACTGCAAAGTTGCCTTTGTCTTTGAAAGTGAGTTTTAGCAAAATTCAGTGCATTTTTGTAATCTTGTGGGACATTGCCTCATGATATTAACTGGGTGCAGCATCTTGCACAAAAACATTTCACCTTATATTTTGTTAGCAGCTTTTTTAGGAGTGACTGTAGTAAAAATTTTATGGGTGTGACTAATGGAGGGTTTGCTATATAATTTTTTTTGTTTACAGATTATAAGGTGTGGATATAATGGGCACCCAAAGCTAAGTATGTCAGATGGCATTGCCTTAATGAAGTCAATATAAAGTATTTCTTTTCATTTTTTGGGGTGGAATTTGCTATTCTAGACTATATCCTATTTGTGTATTCTATACTATAACTACAAAAGACTGTTTTCTGAGGAAACAAGAATGGCACGAGAGAATAGATGAGGATTTGCTTAGAATAAGTGACTGAAAAATAGGTTAGATAGCCTGGATTCATGATTTACAAATGATCTAGGTAAAATGTAGTATGGGCAGATAGTAAAGGGATGCATTGTCCTAACAGAAATGCTAATAATTTGATAAACATGTTAGATGAGAGTCAGAACATTAAAAGTGCATGCATCTTTGATAAGAAACAGGAAGGTAACTCTAGCCATTTTGAGAATATGGGATACTCTGCATTTAACAGCTGATATGGAACAAACACACTGCTCTTACTGTTAGTAAATTAAATGTGAAAGTGGCAAAATGGGGAAAAAATTCTTTGGGGAAAAATCACAGAATAATTGTCATGTGTGTCCTCAAGGAAGTATTGGCATTACAAACTTTTTTAGTGGAAATAAGAGTTTTCACTGCTTAGTGCCCTTACCTGTAACAGATCTGCTTAATGTGAGTTCCCGCAGGGGGCAGCTTGCTGAGCTTGGTAGTGTGTTCTCCTTTGGCTGATNACAGGGGAAGAGAGAGGAAATAAGGGAGAGAGACTCATGGACCTCTCTTGGCCCCTCTCCCCTCCCAAATAGGAGAGAAAGGGAATGAGAGAGAAACTTACAGATTAGAAAAGAAAACTGAAACAGCTATAATGAAGGTGATAATGATAATAATAATAATAANTTTGAGATGGAGAAGAGCAAACAGATAAAGAATAAAAGAACAAAAGATGAAGTTATGTTGGGGGGATGTTGCTGAATTTCATGTTGGCCTGGGGAAGGAAAGAGCTAGCAGTTACCCTAATGTGTTACTAGAAATGACAAAATTGAAATGACAGACATAATATTTTGATTTCTGCAGAGCACTGTAGAGAACCTTGCTGCAAATTTTGTTCTTCATCTGATCAGAATTCTTGTCATGTGAAATAAGAAAAGTCTATTAATATGTTTAAAAATGTCTCTTAAACAACTCTTTTCTGCGTAAATCTCTTCTGGATATTTTGATGTAATTAAATGTCCTTTTTGTCTTACAGTTCTCATCTGCTTTCTTAAGTGAGCTGCACTGTGTGGCTGGGGTGAATGTTCAAGGATGAGTGGTGCAGCGCTGGGCCTCGAGATAGTGTTTGTCTTTTTTCTGGCTTTATTCCTTCTTCATCGATATGGAGACTTCAAGAAACAGCATAGGCTGGTGATCATAGCAACATTATTGGCTTGGTACCTCTGCTTTCTTATTGTATTTATACTGCCATTGGATGTCAGTACGGTAAGAAACTTGAAAGGTTTTCTGTTTGGTTGCATAAGATGTGTATGGTATGTTTTTTGAAATCATAGTTTCTAAAGATTGTATCTTAAGCAGCAAATAAGTTTCCAAATAGTATCGTATTAAACTAAACACTTGTTACCTTTTTGATGCTTTACAATTAATTTTATATTTTTGTTGACCTCGTCAGATAGAAATCTATTTCAAATATTTTGAAATGCCATTATTTGTTCATAATATTTTTAAAAATCTGTTCAAGCAACATAAAAACACTTCTGTTTTTTTACTTGCCTATCATGCAGATTGCATGTTTTTTGTGGGTTTATTAGCATAATTGACCCCAAATGAAAACCTGGAGTACAGGAAATATCTATTAAAATGGGACTTACTATTTATAAATAAATGTTATATATTTTTTTTGGCATTAATTGTCTTTCAGACTATTTATAATAGGTGCAAACTTGCTGTTAACTCCAGCCCTGCAGAAAGCAATGGCTCTTATGTTACTCTTGCTCCAAGGTATGAGCTCTTGTATATGTTCTCTTCATTAGACTATTTTTAAATAAGTATTTTATGATTTTCTTTTATTTTTATAATGGTAGCAGTGTACTGTGTTTTTAAGACTAATAAAGAAGTGTTACCTGTATGCATCTGAAGATTGTAAGCATACAGGAAGGTGAGGGAAGAAGTGAAGAAAAGTGTATCTGCATCTAATGGTAATAATTACATAGGAGTTCTAACTGATCACCTAAATCTTCCTTTTGTTTAGTTTGGTTTTTTTTATTATTTCATGCTAGATTTCTTCTATTTTGTTGTTAAAGTGATAGAACTGAGCNGTATTGGCATTACAAACTTTTTTAGTGGAAATAAGAGTTTTCACTGCTTAGTGCCCTTACCTGTAACAGATCTGCTTAATGTGAGTTCCCGCAGGGGGCAGCTTGCTGAGCTTGGTAGTGTGTTCTCCTTTGGCTGATTTGAGATGGAGAAGAGCAAACAGATAAAGAATAAAAGAAAAAAAGATGAAGTTATGTTGGGGGGATGTTGCTGAATTTCATGTTGGCCTGGGGAAGGAAAGAGCTAGCAGTTACCCTAATGTGTTACTAGAAATGACAAAATTGAAATGACAGACATAATATTTTGATTTCTGCAGAGCACTGTAGAGAACCTTGCTGCAAATTTTGTTCTTCATCTGATCAGAATTCTTGTCATGTGAAATAAGAAAAGTCTATTAATATGTTTAAAAATGTCTCTTAAACAACTCTTTTCTGCGTAAATCTCTTCTGGATATTTTGATGTAATTAAATGTCCTTTTTGTCTTACAGTTCTCATCTGCTTTCTTAAGTGAGCTGCACTGTGTGGCTGGGGTGAATGTTCAAGGATGAGTGGTGCAGCGCTGGGCCTCGAGATAGTGTTTGTCTTTTTTCTGGCTTTATTCCTTCTTCATCGATATGGAGACTTCAAGAAACAGCATAGGCTGGTGATCATAGCAACATTATTGGCTTGGTACCTCTGCTTTCTTATTGTATTTATACTGCCATTGGATGTCAGTACGGTAAGAAACTTGAAAGGTTTTCTGTTTGGTTGCATAAGATGTGTATGGTATGTTTTTTGAAATCATAGTTTCTAAAGATTGTATCTTAAGCAGCAAATAAGTTTCCAAATAGTATCGTATTAAACTAAACACTTGTTACCTTTTTGATGCTTTACAATTAATTTTATATTTTTGTTGACCTCGTCAGATAGAAATCTATTTCAAATATTTTGAAATGCCATTATTTGTTCATAATATTTTTAAAAATCTGTTCAAGCAACATAAAAACACTTCTGTTTTTTTACTTGCCTATCATGCAGATTGCATGTTTTTTGTGGGTTTATTAGCATAATTGACCCCAAATGAAAACCTGGAGTACAGGAAATATCTATTAAAATGGGACTTACTATTTATAAATAAATGTTATATATTTTTTTTGGCATTAATTGTCTTTCAGACTATTTATAATAGGTGCAAACTTGCTGTTAACTCCAGCCCTGCAGAAAGCAATGGCTCTTATGTTACTCTTGCTCCAAGGTATGAGCTCTTGTATATGTTCTCTTCATTAGACTATTTTTAAATAAGTATTTTATGATTTTCTTTTATTTTTATAATGGTAGCAGTGTACTGTGTTTTTAAGACTAATAAAGAAGTGTTACCTGTATGCATCTGAAGATTGTAAGCATACAGGAAGGTGAGGGAAGAAGTGAAGAAAAGTGTATCTGCATCTAATGGTAATAATTACATAGGAGTTCTAACTGATCACCTAAATCTTCCTTTTGTTTAGTTTGGTTTTTTTTATTATTTCATGCTAGATTTCTTCTATTTTGTTGTTAAAGTGATAGAACTGAGCTTTTTGAGCAATCTTGATTATCTGTGGGGAGAGGCCTTGGTGAATGCTTGTCTTCACAATCTAAAAGACTTTAGACCTGAAAATCTAATTTTATACATTACGAATCAAATTAGTAGCCTTGTCTTATATGTGGGCAGCAGCATATCTAATTGCTTATTATAATTGTATATGTATAGTTAACAGAGTTATCTGAAA
The DNA here is from genome assembly GCA_013401335.1 of Brachypteracias leptosomus. Taxonomy (NCBI): domain Eukaryota; kingdom Metazoa; phylum Chordata; class Aves; order Coraciiformes; family Brachypteraciidae; genus Brachypteracias; species Brachypteracias leptosomus. The sequence continues at coordinate 22,319 of VYZX01014842.1, forward strand.
TTTACTGTATTCTGTTAAAATAACAATAGCCTGCTAACTGTCTTTTGGCAGGAAGGAATCAATCTCTAGACCATGGTGAATGTAGGCTCTTGCCATGGCTGCTTATTCTTTAGCCTTCGTTGGCCATTTCCATGTCTTGTGGATGTGTGCAGTGTAGTTATCTGTAAGGTGATTGGAGTGTTTAAGATGTCCATTGATACATCCATGCAAAGTATTGCCAGTTTTGTTGCTGCCAAGCGAGGGCTGCCTGGATGTTGTATATCCATGGAAGAACAGTAAAATGCCAGACCTTGTGACACAACATTGTACCCTTTATTTAAGACCACCCAGTGTATGTTAATTAAACATAGTTAGGTAAATACACAATTTGAAAACTATTCACTAGCCTTTCAGTTTACCTGGAGTTTCTGAACATGCTGGTGAATGGTATACTTTAGTAATATGATGTAGGTATATCAAATAAAAATATTAATTTAAGTTGCAATCGAGCAGATACTGTGTTGGTGCAAGTCAGATCCTAAAACTTTGTTTGAAACCTTTAGTCACACTACTGGTCATTCTATGGTAATTTGATAGTTTTGAAAATATTTAGGCTGTGTCCAGAAAAGCTCACAACTCGGGCTTAACTAGTTTGAACCTGGAAAACACCAATTATTTCTCAATAGATACTCCTATTAAATTGACTGTATTGCTCCTTGACTCATCATTGCTTCCTTATCCAAATAGGTATGGGGTAAAAGTGTCTTACTGAGGATGAGCACTTTGTCTTTTCCTTTTTTTTGTTTTTTTTTGTTTGTTTTTTTTAACAGTCTCTCATGGCTTTTCTGGTCTTCTGAAGCAAACACTAGTTGTCAGAGAAGTACTGGCTCAGGAGATTAAAGTTCAAATAAGCCTGACTAAATGCATCTGGGTTACAGAACATGAAACTAATACACTTTTTTACCACTAATTACTCTAAATAGTAAAGCTAGGTGATGGCATCTCTAGATATTTTTTGAAAACCTGCTGTGCTAACTTGAGTGGAATTTGTCACCAGAAATGTTTTTTTTCTTTGGATGGAGAAAGTACTTTCGACCCAAAAAGAAAAATTGTAACCCTAAATTTCTTAATTGCCTATTTCTTTTTAGTTTTGGGGCTTTTTTTGTCTCTTAAGAAAGCTATCTTGTTCTGATGTGTTATTTGCAGTAGGCAGAACGATAAATATTTTAAGTGGTGATTCAGTTTTTTTTCTTCTGAGATGGTCGATGATTGACTATGTACTCAAATAGCAATCTATTACTTCTATGCTATTTTAAAAGACCTTTCTAGATAGGGGAATTTGTAGAAAATATTTTTTATACTTCTGGCTCTACAACTAACAATAAGCTTCTTTATGTTGATACAGCAAGCAAAAATGTTTCAGACCATGGAGTTATATTCCTAATGGAATTATGCCAATTTTCTGGCGCGTTGTATATTGGACATCACAGTTTTTAACATGGTAAGTAAGGCAAGAGAATATGACAGACTGTGTGATATAGGTAAAATTTCTAAGTGCAACATCTTAACGGTTATAGCGTATTCCTTAAGAATACATATATCACTATTCCACAGAAGTATCTCATCGTATGTTATTTGCTAGCAGTGAAATTTCTCTGAATTCTAAATTGTACTGAACTGAGCATACTTTCTGGCTCCTTTTCAGGTGGCAGCCATTTATTCTCAGTTCACTTTTATAGTTCAAACTGAGCAACTTACACATAGAGGTGTTTATGACTAGATTGAAAAAAAAAAAGGATTTTAGGCAACCACTCACCAAAATAATTCCATGAATAAGTGGAAAATTTCTGAGTAATATTGTAATTTGGGTTTATTGGATATACTATATAAATCTGTAGATACAGCTACAGCAAACAGATCGCCTGTGCTTTTGGGTTAGATCGATGTGTGGATTCTAATTAACCTATTGTTAAATAATTATTTTTGTAGCTCAGTCAAGAATCTCAGGGTTGGTAGCAAGTTCTTGATTAACACAGATTTTTCGTAGTAAATTTAACTGTATTGTTTTTATCTGCAGCTTGTTTAAGGTCTGCCATCAGAACTATACCCCTAGAATAAAAACATTTAGCTAGCTAATTTGTTAGAATCTTGGGAGTATTTAGCTTAAACACCACTGTCCCTATATCCTACCACTACTAAACTACTTGGGGTTTTGGGGGTTTGTTTTAGATTTGGTTTTTTTTTTTGGTTGGTTGGCCGATGTGGTTTGCTTTTGTTTGCTTTCCTCCTAGGATTCTGCTGCCTTTCATGCAGTCATATGCTCGATCAGGAGGGTTCTCCATTACTGGAAAGATTAAAACGGCATTGATTGAGAATGCAATCTATTATGGCACTTACTTGCTGATTTTTGGAGCATTTTTAATATATGTGGCTGTAAATCCAAACTTCAATTTACAATGGTAAGAATAATGTTGTAAGCACTTGCATGAGTTCTTAAGAAATCGTTCCAGGTAATCTCTTCTGTAGATGAAATGGGTCTTTTTTAAAAAGCCATTTTAGTTGATCTGATTTTTGCTAGGCAGTTGGAAAGTTTTGTTAACTATTTTATGGAAAAGAGTTTTTTTCACCATTTATAGAAATTTGTCTTCTGATTTTCTGATTTTGAAATGTACAGTAGAGAAATCCTCATACGCTTGCAATGGGATTTTTTTTTCCTCCCTACAAATGCATTTGCAAAGTTAGTGCAGAAACTTCATCAGCGCTTTCAGAATAATGTCTTTCAAAAGGTCTGCATCAGTATTTCCTATATAGTACTTCTGTCTAGTGCCAATGAAACCAAGCTGGGTACAGAG
>VYZX01014865.1:0-15162 GCA_013401335.1 Brachypteracias leptosomus
GACAAAGTCCCTCCCACTCTAAGTGAATACAAGGTTCATGACCACCTGTGGAACCTGAACATACATACATAAGTTTATGGGACCTGATGAGATGAATCACAGAGTTCTGAGGGAATTGGCTGAGGTAGTTGTGAGATCACTCTCCATGATATTTGATAAGCCATGGCAGTCAGGTGAAGTCCCTGGAGGCTGGAATAAGGGAAACATTACACCCATTTTTAAAAAGGGTAGAAAGGAGAACCCCAGCAACTACTGACCTGTCAGTCAGACCTCTGTGCCTGGCAAGATCATGGAACAGATCCTCTTAGAAATTCTGATAAGGAACATAGAGGACAGGGAGGTAATTTGAGACAGCCAGCATGGCTTTACTAAGAGCAAGACCTGCCTGACCAACCTAGTAGCCTTCTAGACAAGCTTGAGAAGTGGGCCCATGCAAACCTTATGAAGTTCAACAAGGCCAAGTGCAAGGTCCTGCATCTGGTTTAGGACAATCCTCACTATCAATACATGCTGGATGTGATAGAGAGCATCCCTGTGGAAAAGGACTTGGGGATACTGTTGGATGAAAAGCTGGACATGAGCCAACAATGTCCGCTTGCAGGTCAGAAGGCCAATCACATCCTGGGCTGCATCAAAAGAAGCATGGCCAGCAGATCAAGAGAGGTGATTCTATCCCTCTACTCTGCCCTGGTGAAACCTCACCTGGAGTGCTGCGTCCAGCTCTGGAACCCTCAACACAAGAAGGACATGTTAGAGTGAGTTAGTTTAGATGAGACATTAAGAAGAAGTTCTTTACGATGAGGGGGGTGGAACACTGGAAAAGGTTGCCCAGGGAGGTGGTGGAGGCCCCGTCCCTGAACATGTTCAAGGCCAGGCTTGATGGGGCTCTGAACAACCTGATCTAGTTAGAGACATCCCTGCTGACTGCAGGGGGCTTGGACTAGATGACCTTGGTAGGTCCCTTCCAATCCAATGCATTCTATGGTTCTATGATTCTATATAGTAATGAATTATGCTGTTGAATGGTTATATAGAAAGGAATTACCAAGCTTACAAATTTTATGCCTAACAATTTAATGTGAATTGAAGTCCCTGAGTAGTCAGCATCCCAGATGTTTTTCCTCTCTTCTTACTTAGCTATTCTTTATCTCTTTCTTTTTATATGATTTTTTCCATTTACGTTTTCTTCAGCAAAGAATTCTTTCCTCCTTCTAACTCCCTTTAACTCATTCCCAAATTTAAGTGACAAATAAAAAATGTTAGATTTGAAAAATCTGGCAAGCTGCAAGAGGACTGACAAAACCCAAAGTGCTCAATGTCTTCCACACACTGTGAGGCACTGGAAGCTAACTGCTTATAATTTACCATCAGTTTACAAGATGCATGTAGGTCATAATCCTAAAAGCTTTCATCCCTCTATGTGATTTTATTTGACTGGGCAACTACAGTGAAGTAAATGAAATTATAAACTGAAGAACCTCAGAGTAAACTTACACATGGGCTATGTCTATATCAGACTTAAGCAGGGAGAGGCCATGGGCTCACGCATGGGACTGTGGTGATCTCTACTGCCAGTTTGTCAGGATGCTCTCCAGCGTGGGTCATGCTGGGATTACCATCCAGGGCGACCTTCAAGTGGGCTTGTGTGAAACTCATGAAGTTCAGTAAGGCCAAGTGCAAGGTCCTGCACATGGGTCGGGGCAATCCCAAGCATAAATACAGTATAAGTGATGAGTGGATTGATAGCAGCCCTTTGGGGAAGGACTTGGGAGTGTTAGTGAATGAATAACTGAATATGACCTGGCAATGTGTGTTCACAGCCCAGAAAGCCAACTGTGTACTGGGCTGCATCAAAAGAAACATGGCCAGCAGATCAAGGGAGTTGATTTTCCCCCTCTACTCTGCTCCTGTGAGACCACGCCAGGAGTACTGCATCCAGTATGTTAGAGTGGATCCAGAGGAGGGCCACAAAGATGATTAGGGAGCTGGAACATTTCCCCTGTTTGGACAGGCTGAGAGAGTTTGGGTTTTCCAGCTTGGAGAAGAGAAGTCTCTGGGAAGACCTTGTAGCAGCCTTCCAGGGGGCTTACAGGAAAGATGGAGAGGGATTCTTTATCAGGGAGTGTAGTGGTAGGATGATGGTAGGCTAATGATTTTAAACTGAAAGAGAGTAGATTTAGATAAGATATGAGGAAGAAATTATTTACTGTAGGGGTGGTGAGGCACTGGAGCAGGTTGCCCAGAGAGGTTGTAGGTGCCTCCTCCCTGGAAGTGTTCAAGACCAGGTTGGATGGGGCTTTGAGCAACCTGGTCTGGTAGAAGGTGTCCCTGCCCAAGGCAGGATGATCTTTAAGGTCCCTTCCAACCCAAACCGTTCCATGATTATTTTAAATGTGACTTTCTTATTGCTGAATTTTCTGGAGCTTCTTGAAGTTATCCCTCTCTTTGTCCTTATCCCTTCCTGCACATGGGCTTCATGAGGTCCAGAAGTCCCAGCTAGTTCCCTGAATTGACTTCCTCCATTGATTCTCCAGCTCAAATAGAGAAAGCAATCAGGCAGCTTGTGAATTTTCAGATACATTTGTGATGCAAAGCAATTGGGCTGAGCTGTAGGGATTAGTCTAGTGGTGACAATTCCGACCCACTTCTCAGGAGAAGGTTGGACAAACCGTTCTCTTTGCTGAAACTATTTATGAACTAATGTTCATTTACAGGGAATGGACCTTTTCTTGTTCTGTTCCACCTTTCCTGGAAATGTCATAAAGAGTCATATTCACTAATGTTCTTCAATAAATACAAAAAATGAATTCAAAGGAAAGTGCATGGTATACTTACAGAGTCAAAGGATTTATTAATTACCTTCCTGTAATTAGTAAGTCCACACCAGTTTGGAAAATAGAGCATTAATGTCAGATACTGCAAAATACCATTAAGATTATGGTGTTTTTATGAAGTATATGCAAAATAAACCTGTAAGAAAGACACTTGCATAGTTAGAGCCTAGACTTGCACTTCTGGTTTAATAAGGAGCAAAATTAGGTTCTTGAGAGCAGTCAAAGACCTGGCTCAGTATCTGTAGCATCTCAGTTGCTTAGTGTTTGAAAAATATTTGCCTGCAATATCTGTTATATTTGTTGCCAAGCAGTTTCAAAATCCAGTTTGATGCTGATACATGCTTTGGAATGAGACTGTAGCCCCCAAGGAAGTAAGGTCATTTCCACATACTTTGGAAGACATCTGACAGCTGTTCTGGCTGCATAAACTGAGGAAGAGTCTGAACCTTTTAAATTATTTCTCTGAAGAGACCGAGTGAGCCATCAGCCTTGTTTTACTCCTCTTCATTAGGGCATGAGCTTACTACTCTGTTTAAATGCCAATACAGGCAGAAGCATTATGAGGAGGTCATATATCCTCTCACCGCTATTAATGTGATGAGCTGGAAAAAAGCTGTGACACTAAGGAAGATGCTCTGTGCTGTTCTGAAGAGCATTTGAATCTGAATACATGAAAAGTCAATGCAGGTGGTAAGATAGTTTTTATTGAGGTCCTTTGCTTCTATTAATCAGTACTGTTCACTGCTATTTTATTGTCTTTATTCTTTTTCTCAATGTAATTTCAGATCATATGGATAAAGTGATGAAGAAGATTTGCTTGTAACACAGCGTGTTGATAGTAGTCTGTCAGCTTTACCAGGATACATTTCCTGTGGTGCACATAAAAATACAACCCAAAAGGTGATAGTAAACTAAAATGATAAAGGAAACTTTTAAATAAGGAGCTAGCGAAACTTTGTATCTAAGTGTTGTTCCCTTTTGATATCAACAGGAGCACAGTAGTCTTCCTAGTAAAAAGGTTATGGGACAATGGTTGCATGAATATCTAAGAAAGAAATTAAAATAGGGGAGAAATGGATACTACAATTGAGAAGGGTATTTCTGAAAACTGATAATAGAGGAAGAGGCAGTAATTTAGCATAGCACATCATAAGATAAAAAAGAACAACGATTTGAAATAAATTATTTTGAGCTAAGAAGGATGTCTTAACTATAATTCTGTTCTATTCCATATAATTGGCAGTACTTCCTATAGAAAGGATAGCATTTGCATATCTGTTAGTGGTGTCTTTGACATGACATGACTGACATATTTTATACATGAGGTTTTTTTCCTTTCATAATCAATGGTGGCAAAGACACTGACATTACTATTCTTTTAATGGCATTGTCACATAAAATACAACAGAGGAAATATAACTTGGTGCAGGAAACTCCATATTCTTTGAAAGCTCAGAACTCCATTTTTTTACAGAAGACAAGCTCTTTAATACCTGGGCTGTTAGCCCATACCCAGCCCATAAAGCATGAATTTACTGATACACATTTTACATAGAAGTTTCCCTTCATAGCACAGACAGACCTAAACAACCAAACACAAAAATTTCAAGCTGAAGAAAAGTGCTAGTTTCCTCTAAATTTAATCCAGAGTGTAAAAGTGCTTTTGTAATGCATTGAAAACAACAGTGAAATGAGAGGAGCATATTCAAGAAGAGAATGTTAATGTCAGCCCCAGGGAAACACAATTTCAGATTATCAAATTTGAATGACACTTGTTTTTCATTCAAAAATTATTTACTGATCTGATTCTTATGAAACCTGAAATTAAAAGAATCTCAAAACTACAAAGCACCGTTTGAAAAAAATTCCAGATAATTTTTATGTATGTTTGAGGCCACGAGGCTAGGTGATGGTGGCCATACGGCTTAAAACTCTCTTTCTCTGGAAAAAAAAAACAAACCCCACATTTATTAGTGATGGGGTTAGGTTCCTCATCAAAGCACTTTTTTTCCTCCCTTTATTGCTAATGGACTTGTATAAATCCCATTTGAACTCACCAAATCTTTAAAAATCTGACAATAGATCGAGAAGAGCTTGGAGAAGAGTGTCCATATTACAGGATCATAGAATAATAGAATGGTTTCTGTTGGAAGAGAACTTAAAGATCATCTAGTTCCACCCCCCTGCCATGGGTAGGAACACCTACCACTGGTTCAGGTTGCTCAAAACCCCATTCAACCTGATCTTGAACGCATCCAGTGATGGAGCAGCCCCCACAACAGAGCAACCTGTTCCAGTGACTCACCACCCTCAGAGTAAAGAACTTCTTAATGTCTAATATAAATCTACCTTCTTCTAGTTTGAAACCATTACCCTTTGTCCTATCACAACAAGCCCTTGTAAAAAGTCCCTTCCCACCTTTCTTGTAGGCCTCCTTCAGATACTGGAAGTCTGCAATGAGGTCTTCTGGAGTCTTCTCTTCTCCAGACTGAATAACCCCAAACCCCAACTCTCTCAGCCTGTCCTCATAGGAGAGGTGCTCCGCCCGCTGATCATCTTTATGGCACTCCTCTGGACCTGCTCCAATAGGTCTGTGTCCTTCTTGTGTTAAGGCCTCCAGAGCTAAATGCAGCACTCCAGGTGGGATCTCACAAGAGTGTAGTAGAGGGGTAGAATCACCTCCCTTGACCTGCTGGCTACACTTCTTTTGTTGCAGCCCAGGATGTGATTGGCTTTCTGGGCTGCACTCATACATCATTGGCATCCAGTGATGTACTCAGTGTTACTAATTCCTGGCAGTGTAAGTCAGCAAACAAGGGTGAGGGATGTTGTAATTAGGTTAATCAATTACATTTTCTGTTATGCTGTCCCTAATACAAATGGAACTTTTATCCCAGAGCTCCCATCCTCCTTAATCTTCAGAGCATTCCTGCAGAGGTATTTACTGTTGGCCATGTGGGTCTTGCTTACAGAGACACAACTGAAGGGGCAGGCACAGTGGATGGGCAGGAAGCCTGGAAGAAAGCTGGCACAAGAAAGGCAGTGCTTTGGGTGTAGATAGCTAGGAGAAACTTTGATACGGTGGCCAGAGGAATAATAAAAATTCCTGGATAAAGACAATGCTGGCAATTAAAAATTACAGGTATTACTTTGGATTAGTACTTTTGGTTGTAGTCAAGTGTTCTTCCTAGAACATCTCTAGTGGCTAAAGAGTTTTCCACCTCCACCTCCTTGTTGTTGCTTGTGTGAACAGTCCCTAGGTCATTTCCAGTAAAATGAGCTGTATTAAATAGGTTTATTAATTCAACTCATTCTGATGGAGACAGGTCAAGGAGTGATCACATAAGGGTATCTGCCAACAGCTGTGTGGGGGCTAACCTCCAGCAGGATGGCAGCAATCAGTTGGACATGGATGGACATGGGTACTTCTGGATATTCTGGTTGACTTTTCTTACTGACTGAATGCACTGGTGTAAGGATATTGCCTATTCAAGAACTCTCTCTTTAAGAAGAAAAGGACCCATCATTTATAATAGAAATATATAATTTCGTTCCTTTTCTGTGAAAGGTTTTGGGTTTTGTTGGAAAATTTGATTTTTCATGCAATTGCATGAGGCTTTCGTATGTTATACCTTCATTGTGCATGAGTTTGAAGAGTAGAACAGGATCTACATGTGAGTTTCCCACAGGGCTACCCAGATTGTAAAGAAATGCTAAGTAGTGCTACAGACAAAATAACAGGTTTAGCACTGACTAAAAAGTTGGAAAAGTATGACCTCTGTGACTACAAAAGGAACTTTAATTTCCTCTGCTATTATTCTGTCCACCTTAGACTGTTTCCCTATTGAATATTCCAGATTTTTCAAGTGGCCCACTGGTAGTTTAATTACTGATGTGGTATAAGGCAGGTTAGAAAACACAGTATATACAAAGACAGTTACTAAAGAGATGCATGATCCACCTCACCTTTTCACCATCACTACTGTTGGTGAGGATATACTGGCAAACTGGTATCTCAGCAGTACATAAAAAGGTAGATAAACTCATGTTTTGTTTCCTAGGCTGTCAAAAGTGGCTAAAATTTCTATTGCCCAGATAAAAATGGATAAACTCTACTCACCTTCGATTGTGTAATTGCTTTTGGCAGGAACTCTGGAAAGTTTTAATGGAAAAAAGCTAGCATAGCTGCAAGATCAAGAGGTGAATATCCATCTGTTCTTTCTGCAGATAGCTGAAAACATGTCCCCAAGATTACAGACTTGTCTCCAGTATTGTTCTTATAGCTTGCTGAGGGGCAAGAGTAAAATAATAGCCATTAGCACACAATAGCTATATATGGTGGGGAAGCAGACTCCATATTTTATGTTCCCGCCTCTTCAAAATTAATATTCCACAAATGTGAGGCAGTGACTTTCACCAGGAAATGAACTCAGTTATAATCTTAAGACATAGTTAACCTTTTTTAAAAACAAGTTTTCAGGCAAAACCATACATTTTAAAAATGTTAAAAAATATGAGAAAACAAGACTTTGGGGAACAAACTACATGGAAGAGAATTAGTTTTAATGTAGTTAGTTGATTTAATTAGCTTTAATGACTCATCAAATCAGAGGTTTGTTTTCAATATAGAAACTCAGATGAAAGGCTATTCAAGGACTTACAGGTGACGATACTTCTCTCACCTGCTATTCTACTTGTAAACAACCTTCACATAGTTCCAGCTGGGGCACTAAAATATGATTATGCTACAGATAAGAGTTTCTTTTGGCACGTTATAGCAGCAGTGCAGAGAAAACACAAATATTTCACTTTCACTCAAAAAGGGCCACAATATCTGAGCTCTAGGAGTATTGTTTTGAGCTGTGCTTTTCACTTGGTTTTACAATGAAGGTTTCATGGAGCAGGGAGATAGAATTCAATCATTAATTGTGTATTTTAATCATCTTAATTTATTTTAATTTGCATATATGGATAGTAATCAACAACAGAAAAACATCAGGAGTGTAAATGATATATTGAAATGTATTTTGGAAGAATATTCAGAAATTGAGCTATCGTCCTCCTTATGCAGTCGTATTTTGGAGAAGCTACCCAAGCCTTTTGAGCCCTGCCTGTTGCTAATGGACACCCTGGTGGAGCATTTTGTTCTCAAGGGCCAGGAATTCTGCTTTTTTTCTCACTGTTTATACGCCATTAAAGTTCTTGCCTTTGACAGTCCTTGAGTGAATATAATCCAAGACACACCACACTTTCTGACAGCCTCTTTTAACAAACATTCCAATGAATTTTTCATACTTCAACCTTCATGTAGCCTTAATCATCTTCCCTTGAAAGAGAAATGATCCTGTTCACCTACAGCATTTCTAAGTATACACTTCTTTGTTTAAATTCTCACTTTTTTAGATTGACAGTGAATTTCTAAGGAGGTAATTAAGTTCTAGTTATGTAAGTTTTCTATTATTTTTTAGGAGGTTTGTTTTGGGTTTTTTTTAAGGAGTTTTGCAGTTACATAACTTTTTAATATATTTAGGAGTTTTGTTTTTACTTTTGTAGAATTTTGCAGGCTATCTACCAGTTCTGCTTGCAGTTATAATTACATAGTGTTACAAAAAGTACCCTAATAACATGTTTGAAAGCTACACAGGGTCAATCAGTTCTGTTTATAAAATGAGTCCACACAATGTTCCATAAGGAATCAGCACCAGAAATGATGTTATAAGATTTCCCTACTATCAGCTAAGCTTTAGTTTTATTGTTGTATTGGATGGAGTGATACTTGGATGCGTAGCATTCATGTGCCATGTCGTACTTACAGTGTTAGTACCACAAAGGAATTTAAATGTACAGCTTCTTTACAGCACTGACTTTCTGGGCTTTGTGCTGTTGTTCCAAGAGCACTTTGAACTATCAAAACCTGTCACTACCTGATGAAAGAAGCAATCCCTTCCTGCCTCCCCCGATGCTCCTTTCTACTCTGGGGTTGTCTAACCACTGGGCTAGCACAGATCCCTCTGGTCATACAGAGAACTGGACTGGTCAAGCATTCCAGTTAAAATTAAACCAGTCTGAAAAGCTGTTTGGGAGCAGCTTCAGTGAACTGAGTGAATTAAGCGAATAATCTCATTTGACTCACCCTATTAAGTGTAGAGAAGATGGGGTCGTTTTTAGAGGAGCTCATGTTCTGATAATTGAATCTTGGCATTATGGAAAGACTATTGCAAAAGCACAGCCATTGGCCTCTGTTACAGCTGTGTGCACCAGGGTCATAATGGGAGAGAAGGGGACCCATCTTCTGAGCAAGTGCTCCTTGAAATACTGCTCATTGACATATATGTGCTCACATGGTGCTATCAGCATGCTCAACTGCCATACTTGTTCAACAAGGGTAACTTCCCTCACATTTTTTCAAGCACTGTTAAGATGCACAGGAGGAAGGAGGAGCTGGACTTTGGTTTTTCTCTATTCCAGCATAATCACTTGGAGTTCCTGCAGAGATCCTTGGAGGTGTGGCCCTGCCAGCACACTGATGGCAATGTGCCACCAGGACTGGTTCTGCCAGGACAGAGAAAGGGCTTGGTTCACACACGCTTCCTCAGACATGTTTGTTATGATGGCCTAACTCATGCCTCTGGGGATTCTGCCAGCACTCATTCCTTCCTACATACAGTTAGAACTGTGGCTCAGGGAATAGGCAATAAGTACAGTTAAAATTGCTTCTACTTATTTCCTGAGAACTGAGCTTCTTTCGCTTCCAGCAGTGTTCCCTGCTAGAAGAGGTGCCAGGAGAAATTGCAAATGTCTTCCCTAGGGTAAAAGAGATCATTGTGTCTTTCTGCTCCTTAGCAACATGAGAACTTTTTGGGGCTGGCAGACCACTAAGGCCAAGCTTTATGGTATCCCAGCACATGCACCTGCATAAGCAGAATCACTCAAGTCAGAGTTTTGCTTGTGTATGAGTGTTTGTCCTGTAAACCTGCTTGCCCTCTCAATCATATTATTTTGAGAGGAGCTTGCCCTTTTACCTGAGAGCACTGGCTTTGACCCAAGTCCCAGACAACTCTTGCAGGACATCTTCCTGTGGACAACCATAGCTTTGTCTTGTGGGAAGAGACTACAGCCTTTACCATCACAACCACATAGGGAGGCTTGAGTACCCAGCTCTGAGCCCACAGCGTCCCTCTCTTGTCTTCATAGCTGTGTGTCCTGACAAAGCAGGGCTTAGACAGACTTATCACACCCACTGAGTTCAGAGGTAGTGACCAACATCTTGCTTTATATCGAATATAATTTCTTTCCACTGTGTTTGTAACTTGCTGCTGCTGTGATTTTCAGAAATCTTACTTTACTCCCTGGGATAAATAATAAAAACAATCAGCCTCCATTAACATACAGCGATTCAACATCCTGACATTTATGAGCTCATGGTAGGAGTTTAATTAATTAAGGATGATTCTGCATTCTTCACAAGGAAGATTGGCTTTTTTGTTTACATTGTCATAAATAGTGTCATATGTTGGAACGCTCTGGAAAATACCAAAGAAATATGCTTCACTCCCACTTTGAAAATATTCTCCCTCAGCATTTTTGTGTGTTGTTTTTATTATCTTTGCCTCCAGTAAAACCCCCAATAGGCATGATTTTCAAGAAAAGGCTTCTGTACAAACAGCCTTCAGTGAATGTTAACATATTTAACAAAAGATTAAAGAGAAGAACGAGATTAATAGGAAGTATGAAAGTAAAAAGTAAGGCTAAATCAATCCTGCCAATATTCATAGGTCCAAATTTTTGTTTCCTTCACAATAAAAGTATATCTCCAAATGTGTTGCATTCTTCAGTTCTAAAAGGTATTCCAATGTAAAAAATATCTCTTGTTCAATATAAAACATTGCTGCCTTTGAGATTCTCTTTTAAAAAGAGGGAGTGACAATGAGAAGTATGTATCACAACTGAGATCAGCTCTGTAGGAATATGAGCAGGACAATAATCTCTGGTGACAGGAGAGACAGAACAGGATAATGCAGCAAGAATTCAGATTCCAAGATTGTAGATTTGGGCCCAGGTGCCCTCTAATCCTGTCAGCATCACAGCACTGGAGCGGAGCAGGAGCAGGGACTGTGGAGGGATTCTTCCTGCAGCCTGGACAGCCTTTCCAGACCCAGCCTGATGAACAAAGCCTCTCTTCTTCCTGATCAGTGTAGCAGAGAGAAACTCTCCAGCCAAATGTAGGGAAGCTACAGAGCCCTGTTGGGTGGCATTTTTCATCTACCTGCCTTTGTTTGTAATGTGTGTAACTGCAGTACCTGATTAATCTAGCGTTTGAGGGGAAGTGCTAGGCAGTGAAAAGCAGAATGCTATTGATTTTCAAGAAATTTAGAAAAAAGAAAGAACCCTAAAAATTGGAAGCACGATTTCCATTTTTGTAACAGAGTCACAATTTCATACGTATTTGTGAGCATATACAAATCACAGAAGTAAGAAGCACCACATTCTAGCATAACAAGCCCACCTCCTGCCCACCGTCTCTCTGTTTATTCTCCCAGTAAAGATCATGAGCTGGATACTTGGAAAGATGCAAGGCTGGCACAGAGGGGTCTTAGAAGAACACAAGGAGCATCTACTGTGTGCAAGGAGCACGTGTCAGGAGCACAGTGGAGTGTGTGTCTCAGCAAGATAAATGAGCATGCCCTAAGCACCGTGCTGGCAGGAGGGCTGCTACCAGTACCTGTGTGAGCACATTTTAAAGCTGGCTTAGACGTGTCTGAGCAGCTTTATAATCACTGTGACTGCACTGTTACTAGTGTTAAGCTGAGGCATGCAGCCCCTTAGCTTTATAGGCCTGAAATTTTGTTCTGATAGGAAACCCTGATACTATGGCCTCTATGTGCACCTGAGACCTGGGGCCAGAAGGAGAGTGAGCGAGAAGGAACATGACTTGGCAACCCAGTAGCTACAGCACTTATCTCAGGAAGGAGTTTTGGGTTCCTTTCTCTACCCTCAAGGTTATTTGTGGTTTTATACCTTGAACATCCAGAGTAAGTCATAGCCCATCCCAAGTTAGGGACCCAAGCTTCTGTCATCTGGCAATGAGACACCCTCAAGCCTGCTTGCCTCCAGGCTCCTGAGGTCCTGGCACAGCATTAGGAGGATCCTTCTATCTCCCTCTTCTGTATCCTCGTGGTTATGAGGCTTGTATAAGAGATACAAGATATGAATGTGAATTCTACTTGACCAGGGGATGCAATTAGTTGTCTTGGACAATTAAAGTGAAAATCATTTCAGGAGACAGGTTACCTGATCTAAGAGATGAACACCACTGAGAGGCAGAAGATTACCTGCTTCCACTACTGACTGTATGCCAAACTCAGTGATCATGGGCAGCCTGTGAGCCCATAAACTAACAAACGAATCCATGAGATGAGATGAGATGAAATGAGATGAGACGAGACGAGACAAGATGAGACACCTCAAATAACCCCCTGCTGTATAAATGAATTAATTGTCTGGCAGACAGGTTTGAGAAACGGAAGGGGTGGAAAAGACCACCATGCATCTGTGAAGGGGATGAAGACCTTCCCTTTCAGCAACAGCAGGTCGTTTCTATTAGGTCCACAGCTAAGTCTCACATTTCTGAGGCATCCAGCAGCCACAGATGAGCCACCACTGGCATCTGGGAAACTTTCAGACTAAGCAGAAAGCTTAGTGTGGAAATGCTAAAGAAGGTGTAGAAGATTCATCTTTTTGGTCTTAAACAATTAAATTTTGCCTACATCCCATTTTAGACATCAAAATAGGCCTTATTTCTGCATTTGCCTAATCTCAGCTTTGAGACATTGATTCTTATTCTTCTGTTGCTAAATTAAAGACTCCCTTAGTTCCTGTATAACTACTTTTTGATAAACTAAATAATTTGATCCCTTTAAGTCTCTTACTGCAAGGCATTTTCTCCAGTTCCTCTGAGGCTCTTTTTTGTGGCTTTTCCAATGCAATATAATTTTCATCCTAAGTCTGCTTAATTGTAAATTATTTTGTTGTTCATTAAAAATTCAGCAAAAACCCAGCATATCCCTGGAGCAACTTGTTATTCTACGACTGACAAGGCAGTAGTCTGAATCAACACTATTTTTCTATTAAACATATGCAAAGTCTTCTTGTCCCCATGCCCCAATATATATGACTAACTCAGTAGTAAAATAACAGTCTGGAAAGATCTTTGCTTCACAGAAAGGATCTGGCAGAAGAAGACATGACTTCATATGCAGTTCATATGCATAGTGATTTTCCAGGTGTTGCTTGGAAGCTGCTTTTAAATATATATCTGGGAGAGACATTACTTTTGACTATGGCAAATTTGTCTAGTTAGACAAAATGATACATATGCCTACAGGATTAATAGCTGTTTGGAAATTAGCGTTTTACCTTTTGTTGCTTATTCTTGATACAACCAAATTATTTTTTACAAAATCTTATATTTTAATAATAAAAATACTGCTATTAAAGAAAATGAAAAATTACACCATCATGACAGCATAGGGATATCAGTTCAAGCTAGTGACATATATGTTTACATAAAAATGTCCATTTTCAGATAAAAACTGAAAGCACAGCACAAAGCCTTACAGCACAGACAGGATCCCATTTCCAGACGATGCTGACAGCGTCTTGGCATTCCAGGAGCAAAACCCATGAAGTAAAATTCTTTGTTCTCATCCTTACGCATTAGGGAGATGGACAGGTTGTTTGCTGCTGCTTGGTCTCTTCTTTGCTGCTGCTTGGTATTTTCTTCCACTAAAAGCATTACACAATATGGTCTTTCTCACTATCTAAACACTGTCGAGCTTTTTATCATGCTCTCTTGGTGTTCTGTGTTTCCAGATGACATGCTGGGGTTTACAAAAGTCTCCAGATACCTTGCATTGCCATTAGTAGAGCTGGAGGTGGCTGCTCAGCTGCAACAGAATTTCCCTACTCCACGGGGGTGGAGATGGTGACAGGAATTAGGATAATGCAGCCTTGGGAGAGCTTAGCTTCTGCAGAAAAACTTCAGGAGTTTGGGAGTGCAGGGTGACTTGCTGACTGGGGCTGCATGTCTGCCATGAAATGAAACTTCACTAGTTCTGCTCTTGCTTCCCTGCCTGTCACCAGTGTCTCTGTTCTTGTTTTGCTTACCTTTAACTTGCTGTCAAGCATGACTTACACTGTGTACTTGTAATCTATACAACCTCCATGCCCATAAAAGCCAGAGAGAAATGTCCTCGCTGCAGCCTGCATGTAACAGGCTGCAGCACTGCCTGCTGTGCACTTCCCTAATGCCTCTGCAACATGATTTTGATTGTGAATGTAGACAGATCATTTTCTTTGCTTTATCCTCAACTCAGCTAAAATCCACATGTATGTCTAAATCCACATCAAGCCCTGCTTAGTTTTCTCCATGCTAAATCTTAGCTACGTTTTTGCCAGGTGAGAGGGACACATACTGGAATATCTTTAACTTGGTTTTGATATGGTATGAGACCTGATTTGGATTTGTACTCTTACAGTGGCCCACTAAATCAAGGCACTTTAAACTTGGAGCGTTTATGTGCTGAAAAGAAAAACCAGACACTTTTAGATGGAAAACTTACTAACTGGCATAAATTAAGTTAGGCTGATCCCATCACCTGGTTCAGTGTTCATTATAGATCTTTCATAGACCTAGCCACATCTCATTCAACTACACATCTGGCTACAGACAATGCGACCCTTATATACGTACAGGTAGCCCCACAAATGAGAAATTCTACCTCTATCTCAGATATTCATCTGACCAGCAAGCCTCTAAAACCAGCTCTACAAGCCAGCCAGCCATCTGGAATAAGAAAAGTTCAATTCCGAAGCGTGGAGCATTCTGCACACATCATCTCCAGAGCACTGGCTCACAGCCAACAATAACTTTTCTATGTAATGTATTGTGAAATATTTGCAGTTCTGTACTGACATATCCTTTATTTTTTTTTCCTCTGAAGTCCTAGTCAGCTATCTCCTTAGTTAGATTTAGCCCACCTCNAAGGAAGGAAGGAAATAATAATTGATTTTCTATATTTAAATTCAGTGCTGTTCTGCTTGGACCTGTCTAC
This sequence comes from Brachypteracias leptosomus, assembly GCA_013401335.1. Taxonomy (NCBI): domain Eukaryota; kingdom Metazoa; phylum Chordata; class Aves; order Coraciiformes; family Brachypteraciidae; genus Brachypteracias; species Brachypteracias leptosomus. The sequence goes on from VYZX01014865.1 coordinate 14,948, forward strand.
AGTGGCTGTTAAAGATGATACTTCGGGATAAGTTCATCTGAATATCCCATAGGTACATTTCTGGGCAGCTTTTTCAAAGACTGGAACTCTCCAATATATGTGATAATTTTATAGCTCTTTCTGTGCTTACCTTTCTGGGTAATGTTTGTATAGTCTGGTCTAGGGCCTGTTCCTTGCAGCCCCAAAGGCTGATGAGCTCCCAGGTTACGTGTAAG
>VYZX01014865.1:16338-49965 GCA_013401335.1 Brachypteracias leptosomus
ATAAGTTCATCTGAATATCCCATAGGTACATTTCTGGGCAGCTTTTTCAAAGACTGGAACTCTCCAATATATGTGATAATTTTATAGCTCTTTCTGTGCTTACCTTTCTGGGTAATGTTTGTATAGTCTGGTCTAGGGCCTGTTCCTTGCAGCCCCAAAGGCTGATGAGCTCCCAGGTTACGTGTAAGCAATATGTACAAAGAAGTAACTTCTAGTATATGTGATAATTTTATAGCTCTTTCTGTGCTTACCTTTCTGGGTAATGTTTGTATAGTCTGGTCTAGGGCCTGTTCCTTGCAGCCCCAAAGGCTGATGAGCTCCCAGGTTACGTGTAAGCAATATGTACAAAGAAGTAACTTCTAGTAAATATAGTAAGTTTTTTTGCTCCAAATCACTCCCTACATTTTTATAGCCTGACAATTCAAACCCCAAATATGCAGTGGCTTGACTTCCCATTCTTTTCGAGCTTGTGCTTGGTGGGTTTGGATATTTATTTTATTATTTTATTTTCTATGGCTATTTCTATTACATGTAATCACATGTAATTTTCCTGAGATAGCTGCTGCTGTTTTTATGATCCATTGGAGCAGCAAATTATCTCTCCCATCCTACTCTCCACTATCTTTTTTCNGTTTTCTCCATGCTAAATCTTAGCTACGTTTTTGCCAGGTGAGAGGGACACATACTGGAATATCTTTAACTTGGTTTTGATATGGTATGAGACCTGATTTGGATTTGTACTCTTACAGTGGCCCACTAAATCAAGGCACTTTAAACTTGGAGCGTTTATGTGCTGAAAAGAAAATCCAGACACTTTTAGATGGAAAACTTACTAACTGGCATAAATTAAGTTAGGCTGATCCCATCACCTGGTTCAGTGTTCATTATAGATCTTTCATAGACCTAGCCACATCTCATTCAACTACACATCTGGCTACAGACAATGCGACCCTTATATACGTACAGGTAGCCCCACAAATGAGAAATTCTACCTCTATCTCAGATATTCATCTGACCAGCAAGCCTCTAAAACCAGCTCTACAAGCCAGCCAGCCATCTGGAATAAGAAAAGTTCAATTCCGAAGCGTGGAGCATTCTGCACACATCATCTCCAGAGCACTGGCTCACAGCCAACAATAACTTTTCTATGTAATGTATTGTGAAATATTTGCAGTTCTGTACTGACATATCCTTTATTTTTTTTTCCTCTGAAGTCCTAGTCAGCTATCTCCTTAGTTAGATTTAGCCCACCTCTGTAGAACATCAGTTGCATGCAATAAAAGGCTTATCTTCGTTGCCTATCTGGTACTCCTTGTCTTTTTACAAGATGGGTCCACTAGTGATCTATATCAACTGATTTACTGTCTGAAACAAATGTACTGAACTCAGTAATTAAAACATTGAATGATTCTACTGTTCAGCACTCTCAGAAGGAGTAAAATTGCAGCCAAGATTAATTTTGTTCAGTATTTATCTTGGTATATTTGCTATTTTTTCTGCAGAGATGTGAAATATTAGCACCAAATTGTCTGAAGCATTTATCTCTGGCTAATCACACTATCTGTTCAGACCTAGTAAAACATGTTCAAGCTTTTCCAACATAAGCACTATGTACTTTATGCAGTCTAAATTATGCAGTTCTTGATGAAATCAGCATTGGTTATATAACCACCATGTAGTTTCATTACATATGGATTATTACCAAGAACATTAGTTTTGGGAGAATTTTGCAGGCTCCTTTCCAAGGATAGCAGGGAAAATCTGAGACACTGGAGGGACGGCAGAAGGAAGGAAGGAAGGAAGNCTCCAAATCACTCCCTACATTTTTATAGCCTGACAATTCAAACCCCAAATATGCAGTGGCTTGACTTCCCATTCTTTTCGAGCTTGTGCTTGGTGGGTTTGGATATTTATTTTATTATTTTATTTTCTATGGCTATTTCTATTACATGTAATCACATGTAATTTTCCTGAGATAGCTGCTGCTGTTTTTATGATCCATTGGAGCAGCAAATTATCTCTCCCATCCTACTCTCCACTATCTTTTTTCCCTTTTCTCACTGTGGAGCAAGTAAGTGCTCATCTGTCTCCAGTCACTGGGGGTTGGATGGATTCACCCACTACAAGACTCTGTAGACTAATGTAGAAAAATTTGTTAGATAACGTAGGTAATGTGAAACTGGAATCCACTGAAAAACCTGAACTATTTTCTCTTCCCCCAGCTCAGACTTATTTCAGCATGTGGTATTTTTTGTGGAAATTAAATTTTAAAGAGCTATTTATTTTGAATATACAAGATAAAAAAGCATCAGCAAATAGTTTCTGGAAGTAAACAATATGATACTTAAGTACCAGACTTCCTGCCACTGCTTTGAAATGCATTTGTAAAACAATAGTCCTTGAATATTTATGGCCCATTAGGGACTAATGTCCTCTATAAAAAGATGTTTACAGAGGATACAGGGAGCAGGGATATTGGGCTTCTTGGTGTATAAGATGTGCATCACCACAGTATTTTACTACCAAGACAATTCTCAACTGATGAAGAATGTAATTTTGGTTACTTCTGCCAAGGTCCAGCTAAACAGCAATCATGAGTTTTTCATAAAGACTTTCCCATTTTCTGCACAGCAATGCAATGGTAGGAGTGTTGCCATAGGCTGTTTGAAGGATTCCCAGCAGACTTGGCTTTGTAGGTCAAGATATGCCTATCAAAAATTGTTGTATGCCACAACAAGGATGAGACAAAACAAGGGTAGCAATGGATTACATCATTATGACATCATGATGTCACTGAAGAGTTCACCAAGTTCAGTTCAACATACAGAAGGGGAAAGGGAGAAGGGAGAAGGGAAAAGTCCAAGGAAAAGAGGAGCTACAATGTGAATTTTGAAAGGTCACAGATTGCCCACAGTCACAAAATAATGTTATGTTTACAGTATCAGAAATACTGGATTTAATAGCTGTTCACTACATAGGCCTTCTTTTCATGAATGTCTGACTTTTTATGGACACAATAATGTTCAAATAGAAGCACTTAATATGAATGCATTTGTGTAGGGAGGTTGGACCAGATGAGCTCTAGAGGTTCCTTCCAGCCTAAAACATTCTATGATTCTACACTAACCTGAAAACAGGCCATTGTGTAACAGCCCGTATTCTGTGACATGGTGGGAGATCTGCTGTGGACTGAGAATAACATATGACCATAATTTTATACTCCTTATATTCAATGAGAACATAGCCCAGTCTTCTCCAGAGAGTGAGTTTGTAAGAGATGGCATTTAGAAATGGATAGAGAGACAGCAAGGAAACAGAGGAGCTCATAACTGTTTATAGAAAAGACTTTTTACATTACTTTAGCAATATAAAGGGTTTTTAAACAGTTCTAATGGCAACAAAAGGCAGTCTGGAAACTGGAATAAGTTACAGTGGAAAAAACCTTTCCCCGTAAATGACAATTAAGACTCATGTGTTTTCAGCAGTGTTGAATTAGTGCTTCAGGACTTCCATGGAGCATGACACTGCCATATTGTATAAGAAGAATATGGTTTTAAATGAAAGAACAAATGTGAAGTTCAGAGATGAGGGGGTACCCCTAATAGGAACATGTTAAAAAGCAGAAAGTGGAGAGGTCAGACAGTGTCTGGAGAACAAAGTAAGAGATTTGCCATATGTGGGAGGAAAAGAGAGGAACATTGGCCTTCTCATCAGTGCATTTGCACTGTAACCCTGACTTTCCCGTGTTTGATCCCTTTTCTCTGTGCAGATTTAAATCTGTGGCAAGGTTGGCAACAAACACAGCTCTTATTCAGCCACACAGAACATTTCTGTCATGTAGCGTTACAGTGACCCAGCTTCAGCGTTAAACAGAGAAATCAAAGGATGATCAGCTCCATTCTAAACCGCTTTGTCTATATGAAAAACAGGGTGCAGCTCAACCCCCCTCAACCTCATCCAGGCTACTGGGGGTCACTTGAGTGGCAAACAAGCTTTTTAGTTTTCACCCAAACCACTGTTGTTTTCTTATAGGTACAAGAGGAGGCCAAGAGGCTTGACATTTTCTAGAAGTAAGAAACTATTATCTATTATTGACTGAGAAAGTATGCCCTATCCAAAGGGGGCCTATGGTCCCCCAAAATTCTCTGTGTACGTGGGTGAGTATTTCCACCCATTTCTCTGATGCATCTGCACAAATGCCCAAGATTTAAGAGTATGGAAGGGAAAGTTTTCATCTCAAACAGATGTTTGAGACTCTCATTGTTGTTTGAAACTCCATTGATGTTTGAGCTTCCCATTTCAAGTATTTACAATTTTCACCATGTCAGCACAAGTGGTCTTTTAGAGGTTTCACAATGAAATAATAGATTGACATTTTATCTATCCTGTGTACCATTGGATGCAGACTTCTAATACTTAAGCCAAGGCATTGTAAAGTCTTAGAACTGCTTTATTTTCTTTTGGTCTATATTCCCTCTTCGAATGCTGACAATAAATTTTGTGAAGGGTAAGGAGGTTAAATTCAGGCTCATGACATCATCACATGTTCTTTGCTGGGTGCGCAATGTGATATGTGCTGTTTGCTCATCTGGGATAAGACTTACTTGGCAGAATTATTGCTCCTTCAGGCAGCCGCATCTCTGATGTGCTTTCAGTTTCAGCAGTGCTAGATTACTTTAGAGGATATTGCTGCTGAGAATTGAGATTCTGATCTTGCAAAGTAAAGATATACCACCAAGGAGATGCTGAGACCTAAGGACTTCCGTAGCAGTCAAAGGCATATTTTACATTTTTCCAGCTTTGTAGTAAAATTTCTATAGTAGTAACATGTTAGTGATGCTAGTCCTATTAATTTTCTTAATTTTTTTTTGATACTAAAGGCTTTCTGAGATAAGAGAAGGCTTGGTATAAAGGGGATTCAAGATTTTTGTCTTGAGGACCCTCAATGTTTTTCACTGGCAGTGTGGAGCCTTCTGGAGGGAACATATAAGCCTGTCGTCAGTAGCATAGGTGCAATTTCACATTAATTACATCTAACCTTCAGTGACTGCAGACTCTCTTTAAACAGCCTAACAGTCTTCCCACCTTTCTTTCTCTCTTGTTCTACTTCTTACTGTTTGGGGGTTTTTTTGAGTTGGATCTAGGAGTCATTTCCTTCAGAAAGTGAATTTTCTTTCCAGTTGGGAGAGTGAGCTAAACTGAACTGCTCTACAGCTCCTTAATTGCTTGTCTGCTTATGGCACCAGAAAGACAGCAGAGCTCTCAATGGGGTCAGTCAGGCAGCCTGTTGTGGTGATTGCCTTGGAATTGTATTGGTTTGGTGTAATATGAGACGGTCCCACAGCTGCCCTTTCCAAATTCTTTAGAAGTAGTCCCTTGGTCCTCAGGGATCTGTAAATCACAGAGGAAAACCACTGCTTAACTAATCGGATTATCAGCTAGCTCACTTGCATGTAATGCATATCTAAACACTGCTTAATTTGGGATATTAAGTATAGCCTGCGCTAAAAGAATATGCATAAGTCTTTAATTACATGGAAAGATGTTAGATCTTCAAATTTGTGGCTGGATCTCTTGTTCCAAGGCTTTAAGGAGCTGGTAATTGCTTGTGATAACCATTTTACTCTGTAAATTGGTTTTGTCCATGTACTGGCAAAGTACTGGCTGCTCAGAATTACATTGCCAAATACCACCCAGATTGAGCCCAGAATTTTGTAAATTAGATCTTTTCTCATAAAGCTTCAACATTATCCCAGTTGTTTTGTGTCTTATGTATCTGATTGACGGTGAGTAAACTCAGGCTTAAGGTTGTTTTTTTTTTTACTCTAAATGGTCTTTATTGTAACTTCATGTTGTGAAGTTATAATGTGAATCCCTGGATGTTCTGGGCTTAATCAACATACGACTATGCACAGAAACTACCAATGTGCTTAGTGAATAGAAAATAAATACTGTATGTTCCATGACTGGCTTCTTATCAAAACAGCACTGATGTATTTATAGCACTGATGTATTGACTAATCCCATTTGTAAGCCCATTATTTGTGAATGGATGCTAGTACAGTTCTGACATAGAGAAGTGCATTGTTTTCAGAACAAATAGTTACAGTTTTAGGGGAATCACTGAAATTGTTCCTTTGCTAGTTCCTGGACTTATTTGTCAACATGGAGAGCTTCCACATTTAGGCAAAGCTGAAAATAAGGGTAGAGATGAAGAGATCTTTTTATAATTCAGTTTTCTGTGAAGGATTGATCCCACTTTAAAGATCCTTAGATAAATCCTCACCAGCTATTCAAAGAATATTATTTGGAGGGTAAGAAACAGTGAAAAATTCCCTTAGCATAAAATAATTCATACAAGATTAAATCTTGCCTCTTAGCCTTTCTAAAGAGTTTTTTTTGGCAGTCTGTTACATTAATTTGAAGAAAAAAAAATTAAATGCCCTTAAAACTACTTAAAACTTCCTTAAAGCAAGATTCTGATACAGATCCAAAGGGAAGCAGACAAACAGAGGGAGCAGAGAGAAAATTGCAAACCTGGGTAAGGTTGTGCCTGGAGTCTGAAACCTTTAGCAGGATGCATATTCTAAAATGAATCATGCTGAAGGGAGAGTGCCTACATAATTGCATTTTTGAAATAGCTTTTCACAAAAGCTTTGCAGGAGGGACTTCTGTAGCAGGTTTCTTCATAAAAGAAGGTCATTCTGAATTATATCTTGTGCACTGGTGATAGCTTCCCTATGGAGATTATTCAATTCTGTAAATTTGTTCATGGAATTTGTATAGTATCTGTAATAAATACAATGAAATTTAGCTCTCAGTTGCTTTCCAGTTAAAGAAGAACCAACAGACTATGGTTCACTAAACTTGTGAACCTTCTCATTTCGGTATTATGTTGGATGAACTCAGTACTAATTAATGAAACTAATAAAAAAACCCGAATGATGAATCTGTTAATTAGCAATACATTTGATTCAAACCTGATGTCACACAGTCTGCAAGTGTAAGAAAAATTGTAGCACTTGAAAAATATCCATCTAGTTTTTATGGTTGCTTGCAATTGTCCAATGATCATCAATTTAATACAATCATCAATTTAATACAATCATCAATTTAGTTCATTTAGAACATTATCAACATTCGCTGTTTACTGCTGTAAATATGCTGTACTGCTCCAACATGCAACAAACTTCTCTCAGCTGAGGAAAATCTTATAGTAAATGTCACCACAAATGACATGAAGACTTCTGGCTGGTATCTAATAATAGACAATTTGAAAGTCCTCATGAAAAGAAAGAAAGAATGCCTAATTAAAGTTATGTACATACGTATCTGACATAAAGCACTGTCTAAATGAAGAACTATTATAGAGTAAATCTAATTAATTAGTACAAACACATTTCTTGAGACATCTGCCTGGCAACTATACACAGAAGCTCTTCCCTTGGTCCTGTTCTGACCCAGACTTGCTCCATTCCTAGTCTGCTCTAATGATAAAGACCTCTGCCTTTTCTGCCTGTCAGTCACCTGCCCATAGGTGCTGTTACTCTGCCACATTATCTGTTCCACATCACCTGTGCTGGTCCTGTACAACCATAAATACACTTTTCCCCCTTTGTTGAATTCAGTAACAAACCAACAAATTTACTGTGTCTGTCTTTGCTACAGGTGGGATTTTCAAAGCTGTTTAGTTTTACTTTCCATTGAAGTTAATGGTGGTATTACTCTTTTAATCAATTTAAATACACCAGGCCAGCATGGATCACCCTCAGTAATCTGCCTTGTGGTTGTTATTTGAAGGAAACACACTTAATTAGTAATGAGAGCTAGAAAGAACCCTACGCAGATTAATTATTCATTGCTGCCCTCTTCATTTTTTACTTTAATATTTGACAGTTAAGAAATGTAAGTACTGTTAGGACTGTAAAGTGATCATAACCACCTGCTTAACATCTGACAGCAATATACTCATAAGGAAATCTCTGATGGCACCCTAGAAGCAGTGAGCTCCTATGATTCTCAGGTAGCCTTCCATGATGGCAGGGGTGGCATGCTCAGCAGAGGAGCCAAAATAAAACAGGTTTCTAGCAATAATCATAGAAATTTTTCAGCCAACTCAAAACCTACAGAGAACTGATGTTTTCTTTGAGGCAAGAAACAATTAGATTCAGCTTTATCATAAATATATCACCTTTTAAAACAGCAGGAGAGCTTAGACTGACAAGCATACAAGTTCTACATTTACCACTAAGCCTTTTATCAGTAATGTGAGGTCATTTCAAAGTAGCTGACTTCACACTGTAAACCACCCTGTATTGGTCTGGTTTGTACTTGCTGCCAGAAGGGAAACAGAGGCCCCAGTTGAACCACAGGTTTTAAAAAGAAGCAATGGAAATTAGCCTGTGTTCCAGTACCACAATTAAATGGTTTCCAATATCTAGTATGGCTTCTGAGCACTTAATGCAAATGCATCTGTCCTACACTGTCTGCGTAATGCAGATACTCCCACAGTCCCTGGTATTTTTCTTTGAGAGGCTTCTGGGAAGCTTTTCTCCTGTAGGGATTATCTGAAGTATTCTATAGAATCAGGAAGTGACTACAAGCGACCTCTGTGACATCTGAAGGTTTCTAGTCCAACCTCCTGCTCAAGCACCAGCCATGAGAGCAGGTTCCTCAGGGCCTTGTCCTGCCAACTTTTGAATGTCTCTGAGGATGGAGGTTCTGTCACCTACCTACCTGTGTAATCCAAATCCTTGTGGTAAAAACCAGTTCCTCTCTATCGGTCAAGTCAGGATTTCTCATGTTACACCTTGTATCCTTTGCTTCTTGTCCTTCTGCTCTGCACCTTCTAGAAGAATGTGGCTCTGTCTTCTCTGCAGTCTCCCATTAGGTAGTTGAAGACAGCACTAAGCACTCTTCTTAGCTTTACCACACAAAATAGAAACAGCACTTTCTTTTTTGGACCTCAAGAACCTTAAACCTCTAACCTGGGGTTGGAGGAGTCATAAGGAAGGGAGGCCCAGTTTAGCCTGAAGGTATTCAAACCCACAGTTCAACATCCTAGGACATGGCCTGAGATCAGATGGGTATGGGAATTGCTCTTCAGAACTTCTGCCCAGTGTTGAAGCCATTGTGCAGAAAAGACTGAAGACTTCAGAAACCCAGAGAAAAGGAAGAAACAATGGGTAGCCTGACTCTGTGACTCTTTTCCATTCTGTTTTTTTGCAGCAGGAACAGATTATGCATTTTGCATGGAAAAATCATTGTGTAAAATGTATTACTGGTACTGAAAGCAGAGACTTGTAAGCTTTAGGGTCGTTCAGATGTATGGTCAGGCTCCTTTTGCTCTCTGTCTGTGACCCCATGAATCTTTTCATCACTTCATCTCTGTGCAATGGCCTCACTAAGGAGGAAGGTAGCTAACCACCATGAGGAGCAGTTGGTTAAAGTGTTTGCAAAAATGCTTGAGAAAAAAAAGGAGGTCTAGTTAATGTTTTATGCATTGCTGTGTAAGAGAAATGTGTTATTAATCATGTTTGTTGTGAGACTGATGGAACAGTAAACTTGAAGGATTGTTGTAGGCACTGTACAAACTGAAAATGGCAGACAGCCCTGCTCGGCCTCATGGATTTAGAAAAGGAATAGACATTAATGATAGGACTAATCTGGTCAAAGGCAGATAGATGTTTGCTAGACATCATAAAAATGAATTTCCTCCTAGAAACATCTTTTTCTCACTAGTGACAGGGTACCTTGGATATTGACATCTGAAATGAAGCTCATGCCTTGAGAAAGAGAGGCAGTACTAAAGGGTAGAGCTCACAATGAGTTTGCAGAAAAAAATATCTATATTGCTTTAATTAGAGGGAATGAACAGCAGAGAGTTAAGAAGGAGTCACATGGAAAGGGACAATACAGAGAAGAGAGAAGCTCTAGGAAGCCTAAAGGGAGGAAGGCTGTGATCATGGGATGAGAGAGGAGAGGCAGAAAGGGGCTAGTTGGTCAATGAAAGATGTACAGAGCTCCCTGGTTGTCCAAAGATTTCTGCTTTGGGATCTTTGGAAGCTGTCCCTCCTGCCTTTGAGCTTTGAAGGCAAAGCTACCCAGCAGGGTGTGAGCTTAGCTGGAGGGCATCGCCCCAGTTCCCAGTGCCCCTCAGTGGACTCCTCTCCCTGCATAGTTCTTGGTCATGTGGTGATGTCTTTGCGTGAGTCTGTTCCCTTTCCCTGTTGCCTTGGCTGGTTCTGTAACTGCATCTGCCAGCTGCTATTTTATGCTCCTGTTTAGCACCTGTGACTCCATTAGATACTTGGTATCAGGTTTTTTCCTTCCACTGTGTTTTGATAATAGCTTGCCTTCTGTGTGAAAAGGTCAGGGAGATGTCTCTTTAGGTTTAGATGTTGCTCCCCACATTTAGATGGTTTAGTGCTGGCAGCATGTGGGATTTCTTCCCTTACACCTTTTGTATCTCCAGCCAGATAGACTTCAGACAGGGATATCTAGTTCACCCAGTACTGAGGTATCATTTAATGACTCCTTGTTCAACGTACACATGACTTAAGGTGATAGGATGTTTTGCTTCAAGACAGAATAGCAATTGCTTTGAGCTTCCTGGAGGTACATAGCATTTCCAAACCAACATTTAAATCTTACCCAAGGAGCAAATTTAAAAACACGTCAGTGAATTTTAAATGAATCCCTTTGAAAGAAACACTTGAAACACAGAGCTCTTAACCCCTCCCAATGCTTCAGTAAACCAGAAAACTCTTCTAAAGACACAACGAAAGAAGCTAATAGTCAATCCTGAATAAATGTAGTTGGTACACCTTATCCTTGGTGCCATCTCAAGGCATATCAAGGATAAGAGGGTCATTAGGGGCAGTCAACATGGCTTCACCAAGGGGAAGTCGTGCTTGACCAACCTCATAGCCTTTTATGAGGATATAACCAGGTGGATGGATGATGGCAGAGCAGTGGATGTGGTCTACCTTGACTTCAGTAAAGCTTTTGACAAGGTCTCCCACAGCATCCTCACAGCTAAACTGAGGAAGTGTGGACTGGACGAATGGGTAGTGAGGTGGACTACGAACTGGCTGAAGGAAAGAAGCCAGAGAGTCGTGGTCAACGGGGCAGAGTCCAGTTGGAGGCCTGTAACTAGTGGAGTGCCCCAAGGGTCAGTACTGGGGCCAGTATTATTCAGTGTATTCATCAATGACTTAGATGAGGGAGTTGAGTGTACTATCAGCAAATTTGCTGANGGCTGCCGGGGGAGGTTGTGGAGTCTCCTTCTCCGGAGATATTCAAAACCCGCCTGGACGCCTTCCTGTGTAACCTCATCTAGGTGTTCCTGCTCCGGCAGGGGGATTGGACTAGATGATCTTTTGAGGTCCCTTCCAATCCCTGACATTCTGTGATTCTGTGATTCTGTGGTAGGCAAGAAGTAGGGAAGTAAATGGCTGTGCTGCAGGTATAATGGGGCATCACTGCACAATCTTTTATCATGGCAGATGATGAAGAACTGAGGTTCACCAAGGTTCACTAGCCCCTGGTTAGCCCTGGATCAGGAAAGCATCATGGCTGCCTTAGAGCTCCTTGGTTTTCTAAGCTCTTCAAATATCCCAGGGGTAAAACTAGCACAGCTGTATATCATACAGAGATCATATCATTTAGATTCCTAGAGTCCCAAAGAGGGATCTGGACTGCCTGTTTTGCACTGTCTGATCCCTAGGTGGTCTCTTCAGGGTTTCAAAAAAGATTGTAAGTGCATAAAGTTAGCCCGGAGAATTCAAACTGAATACACTGAATGTACATATTATCTTAAAAGAACAAATTCAATTTTTCCTGTGGCCAAATGTGCACTTAATGTGGGGGTTTTTTTAGAACAGTGGATTTGACAATGCTGGATTTCATGTTTTTTCTTTAAGCCTTAGACAGTTCAGTAAGCTCTGAAGACATAACTAGAACATGACTCAATGAATGTCAGCTAATTTCAGAATTAAAGATTCACTTAAGGACCTCAAGAGCCAGAGTTTATTACCAAAATCAGCAGTTCATCAGAGATCCTCATAGCAGGACATTTAACACTTTCTCCTTGACTTTTGACCCATGGTTTGTTTTTTTCATAGACGGCCACACTGTACTTGCTCTTTGCATTGATGTACAGGGAGGTGGGTTTCCCTTCCATGTCTGTATTATCCCTGCTTCTCAAGTGTGCACCTTTCGGGTTTGCAGTCCTGGTCTCTTGATATGTATGTCATCAGTCAGTTTTCATAATACATTTTATCATCACATTTTTCCTATTGTGCCTTTTATTGTAGATTTACAGGACTGTAATCCACCTCAGAGGATTTGCTGAATCTAATGTGCTAGGTGTGAGGCTCATGAAATTGTCTCTGGTTTCCTACTCTGCTGCATCCATGTATTTGTAGCTGCACCCGTGTCCTGTGGTTCTGCAGGCCAGATGCAGATGATCTGTGGTCCTGCGTGAGAACTTGCCTGAGAGGCATCAAGCAGCAGAGAGGCTGCCAAGCTGTGCCACACTTTGCCATCTGCTCTTGAGTAGGATGCCATGATTAATGGACTGCAGCTTGGTGACAATCTGCAGACTCTGTGCTGCTGTGTGACCAGCCTCCCGTGCTCCCACCTTCACAGCTTTAGCAGGGACCTAACATTGATGTGCCTTTGCTCTCCTAGGCCATAATTATTTTTTTCCACTCACTTGAGAAACAGCAGAAGAAAAATAACACTGGCGAGGCTAAGCAACAGTAAGATACAAATTTTATAGGATTTATTTGCCATTTTGTTTTCTTTCGTAATTATAGCAATTACATTGTCCATGTCACCTGCCATCTCAGAGGCAGTTCAGAAAACCTGAACTTCAGAGCTATCTGCATTTGAAATACTGCTGCATGTGGAATAGACCATCTCCTGGAATGAACTTCCAGCCATATGGTTATTTATGCATGGTCCATAAAGGGAAGATGTTTGCAGGATGCTAATCCCTCCTCCCTCCCAGCTTCTTCTGATCAGGGCTAGAGCACAGAGGTGCAAAGCACTTATTGACAATTACCAAATGCTAAGCATGGAAGTGGGGAATCTGTTCTTCTGTAATCAGGACCAGATGAGAAGTTGCCTGACCTGCAGATGTTTGAAAAAGCAGTCTGTTCTTATTCCACACTGTACCTTACAGGCGGTTGTAACGATTTGCCCAGTAGTCTACTGCTGTGCTGTGTATAGTCAGGTAACTTCACTGAACTTGAAATTAGAGTATCATCCACCCTGAGCAAAGGAAAGAAGATCTTTATTACTTTTAATAGCTGGGTTACTATGTCTAACCAAAATTTATTTAATTGATTACTTAATTTAAGTCATCTTTAACTCAGAGTAAGAAAGCCAGCTCTCCATATGTTAGCTTTCTACAATCTAGGACTTTGATGTTGTAGTTTTTTGTAGCTACTTTCCCTCTGGAAATGTGGCATGTGACATAAAGTATTTTAAGAGGAGGAAAGTATGTTTGCGTTTTCTCATATACCTTCAGATCTCAGAGGTGCAGCAGTTGTGGACTGAAGCGGTTACAGAGAGACAAAGTGGTTATGGAGGGTCACAAAGAGCTGTGGTGTATTATCATCAGGTGTCAACATTATGCCAGATCATGATTTGCCAGTAGATGTGAGAAATGCAAGTATTTTTGGCTCCTAGCTACTGAGAAGAGGAGATCCTTGGCTGCTATCTATCCAGGCCCTGCAAGGGCCTTTCCTCATGGGATTGCTTTCTGCCTGGTTTGATGTGACGCTGATCTGCTCAGCTGCAGCTCTCAGTCCCCTCCAGCAGCTTGCAGTTCACTTCTAGGGCCAGAGTGCAGCTTGCTCTGCCTGAGACATTGCAGGTGATCCCCAAAATTTGCAGCTTCAGGGGCTGAGAATTAGACAGACTGTATCACAGAGAGTCTGTGTGCCCTTTCCTGGAGATTTTCTATGTCAGTGGGAGTAATAAGACCATAAAATCTAAAACAATCCACAAAGAACTGGATAATTAAAATAATCCAGTGCTACAGGACTTGCTGGCTCGAGCAACTGCTCCAAATAAAGCCTGCACTCTGAGTGACAATGTTTTTCATACCTTTGCCTGGCTCCAGGGCAAAGGAAAAGACATTTCAGTCCTTCCCTTTAATTTTTCCAGTTGATACTGGCTTTTGCACGGGTTTCTTGGGACATTTGCTTGAGATGACACATGATAAGCGTCATGTCCCTGTAGTGTGCAATGAATGATTGCACTTCAGGAGATGAGGTGGAAGTGTCATTGGTCACTGCAGAAAGATGGCCACTCATCAGAGTGACAGGCTGTCACAGAGTGACTATCAGCATGTCATCTCAGTGTCACTGAGCTTAGGGGTGACTTTTCCAAGCCTGGATGACACTCCTGGACAGTAGAAGTGTACTTGAGCTGCCACTGCTAGTATTGTCTTTGCTTTCTAGATAAGATAAATAAAGAATTTGGCTCTCTGGCACACTTAAGTCTGATACTTCTCAGAAGTGCTAAATTCATTCATTATTTATTGTTGATGCTTATCATTTGTGAAGAGCTGGCTCCATGCTCAGCATTTTAAAGAATTCTGACTCCTTTCTTCATTGGGTCTTTCAGAAATATGACAAAAGGGAAAGCAAGTTTTTTTGTTAGTAAGGACTAAAAGATGCTGTGAAGTGAAGATGAAAGGACTGTTGTCACCCGCCGTTTCCATTTGAAACACGAAGTGTTTGGATTTATAATGTGATGCCAAAGAAGCATTTCCATTAATATGCATAACCATTCTGGGGCAGTACCAACTATGCTAGTTGGTAAGAAGGACCCAGTGAGGCAATCATAGGTGTTTTGGAAATTTTTGATCAAATTGCTTATAGTCTCAGGGCAAGCAGACAAATTTTGAGGGGAAAATACCATGCAAACCATTTCTGAAGTTGCCAGCAGGATTCTGTTTCCCATTTATCCTACCCTCTAATTTCCATTTCTTGATTCTTAGAAATAGGCATTCTGGAAATACGGGTCAAAGAAGAGTGTAGGTTCTAGGGACATGAGACCAACCTAACTCTGCAAGATGGTTGCCTGTGACATTGCTTATTCCTTTCCAATGAACCTGTTAGTGACAAAAGACTTCCCTGTGAATGTAGCATCAGTGACACTCTATCTCCAGGTCTGTAGCACAAACTAGAAAACACAGACCCAAAGACAAGAGAAGTATTTCACCTGGCAGCCCTATGCCGGGAGTGACTCAGTGCCCTGTGGTTTGGGATTTTGCTCAGTTGCAAAGGAAAACGGGATTCAGCTAAAGGAGACCCCATCACATCCGTGTCTTGAATGTGGTTTGTCCCCATTGTAGTATCTAGCAGATTCAGGGCTGTATCTGATGCTCCCCATTGACCTGCCAGCTTTTTCTTTGTCTTCAGTAGATTTTTAGGTTCTGCCTCATTACACATTAAAAGACCTATATCCTCCTTTTGCTGACCCAGGCTTGCCCTCATTTGTCCAGGGGCCTTTTCCCAGAGTTTGGGGAAGGAAAACTGTGTTTGGTAGCTGATGTCTCCCTGTGGCTGAGGGCAGCACTGGCATACGTGTCTGTCTGTGGCAGGCCTTATTTGTGTTCCATATGGGTTTCTTTCTCTACAGCTTAGTTCAATGTGTATTCCTGAAGAATTTGAGGATACTTTTTGCCTAAAGCTGACTATATGCATGCATGCATAATGAAGGGGAAAAGAGCAAACACAGCTGTCCTCTGGACCCCAACCACTCCCTTGCTCACTGTGCAAGTGATGACTGCAGCACTGGTGGGGATGGACAAGAAGCTGTGACTCCTGCTCTTTGCAAGTGTCCCTCCTTCTGCTTGCAACACTACAGAGGGAATACACTAAGGAGAGCATGAAGAAGGTCAGGGTAGGTAGAAAGAACAAATTTTAAATGTCCTTTTCCTGTTATTTCCTAGGGAACTGCTGCTGAATCCGAGTTTCCAGCGAGGCAGCTGTGCTTGCAAAAGTGTATTCCAGTATATGTCACTGCATGGCTGCCATTTGCATGACTGCATTTATTGCCATACACAACTAGAACGTATATGTATGCACTGATGTAAAACAGTCTTATACAGAATTATTTGCAAAAGGAAATAGGTCCATGTCTGCTCTTCCTTCAAGTCGCTGTACATCCCCTGTTTTGACCAAGTTCCCTGCCCTGTGAGTAAAGGTAGGTAGAGAAGAAGCTTATTTCAAGAATGTGTTACTCTGTGACGGAGAAATGTTTGGTCTGAAAGGGAGGCGTTGTCAGAAATCCTTCATTCCATGGAAAGACCTAGAGATC
Source organism: Brachypteracias leptosomus (assembly GCA_013401335.1). Lineage (NCBI taxonomy): Eukaryota > Metazoa > Chordata > Aves > Coraciiformes > Brachypteraciidae > Brachypteracias > Brachypteracias leptosomus. The sequence continues at coordinate 32,680 of VYZX01014865.1, forward strand.
CAGTCCAGCTCAGAGGTCTGGGTTTTATACAAACAGAAAAGGTTAGCTGGCAAACCTCACACCCTTTCATTTTCTAGGTGAAACCAAGTGTCATGTTTTCTGAGATCAGAAAATATCAGCAAGAAATTCAGGCTATTTATGTCCAAAGTAATGAAATTTTATTTTGAAAGGTGCCATTTGGCCTGATTCAAAGGAAGCAGTGGTATTTCTGTTTTAAAAACAAATACATTGACTTTATTGTACTTGCCTAAATTAGAATCTATGGAGTCTCAGAAGGTGATAATTTAGTCTTTTAAACTGGCCTTTTTTAAGTCTCAGAGGAATACCGAGCATATATGATGTTTGCTATGTATAACAGATCTGTGTACTTTTACTTGAGTCATCATCCTCCTACTTGTATTCCTATTTGTTTACATAAATCCAAAGCACAAGTCTCTGGGGAAACCATTACCGTAAGCAAACTATGGGTGGTTTGATTTACACTGTGGTCACTTCTCTGAGGGGTCTGAGCAGTGTAAATTCTTATCCCTGTTGGTAAACACCTCGGGCTGTGCCAAGAAAGCCAAAGTAAATGGCACTCAGTTTAGGGTTTAAAAAAAATTATTTTAAAACAAAGATGCTTTTTCTCCCTCTATCAGTAACATGCTTCCCTACAAAAACACTGTTTTCTGTGTAGTCTCCTGTGACTTTATAAAACGCGTGCTGAGCTCTTTTTTCCAAAACCTGCCCTTCTACAAATGGAGAAAATGATGCTTTTAAGAGGCTGAAGTCCTGTGTCAACTGACATTTGGCTCCTGGTTGAGCAGCAGCTTGGTTATAATCCGACTGCCACTTTGGACTTGACTCATGGACTACTAAATGTGTGGCCCGATGTGACTGACTGTAGGAGCTGTGACTACAGCTTAGCAAAACAGGGTGAAACTGGGAACCCTGCAGCTCAGAGAATGATTCCAGCAAAAATCTGTAGTGAGCTTTGCGAGGGCTGAGCTGAGCTATGTTTTTGTGAGCAGGATAAGCAGACAGTGTCAGCTGCTCACAGAGAGGCAGAAGATAAAACCCTGATGGGATACACTCCATAGATCACAAGTGGGAGGATGCACAGTCTTTGCTGACCTTACAGAGCTATGGAGGCCAAGTTTCCAGCAGGACAGCAGCGCAGTCTTCACATTGGTGATGTTACCAAACTCTGCAGGGGTCATCTCCTCTACTAAACTTTTATGATCTGTAAGTGGTTCTGCTTCACCTTCCTTAATAGACTAACATTTCCACAGCACTCATAAACAAAGTAATCAAGTACCTCCACGTAGGAGTAAATGTCTTCTAAATAACACAGTCGATTTAATTTGATTTTGGATGTGCCGAGTGCACTCACACAGCAGGATGTCAGTACAGGTACAAATGGTAAATACAACACCCACAGTGTGTCATCAGTGTCAGAGTAAACAAGTTTCTCTTCTAAACAAGAGACCACTTTGTTCCCCACATGTTCTTTTGCCCTCAAGTGTTAGTGGATGTGTTGTGGCCCTGCTCTGGACTACCTGGTCACTGATGTTGCCTTGCCAGGCTCCAGGGGAAGAAAACTTGGGAGATCAACTCCTCACCCCCAACTGACAGCCCAGGATGAACAGCAAATGTGACACAGCCTGTGCAGTAAACTGAAAAACAGCAGTCAGTGAGCAAGTTATATTCAAAATAATATGGTCCTGGCAAACCAGAAAAAAAGTATCTCCTGATTTTCTTGGTATTCTGTCAGTCTTGCAGATGGAGTGGATGGCTGCAGTACATCACTGTTGTATTGAAGTTTTCTTCAGCCCTGAGCTTCAAAGACTTCTCAGGGTAGGTCTAAACCGCTCTTCTGCTTTGGTCTCAATAGGCCTTCAAACATCTGGGCTCCAGATCAGTGTATGAAGTACCATGCAAAAAACTCCATCCTTCTTGGTCTGGCCAACAGATAACAACAAAGATCAACAAACTCCCAATTCAGCTGAAGCAAGGAAGAGTGAATTCCAGCACTGAGGGCTCTCTGCTTGCTGTCCTGGCTCCAGCTGCCAGGCATTTAAACTCACAGACTGTGAGCAAGAGATGGCATGTAAAATATGAGAAGTGGCCAAGTTTATTTAATATGTTGGCTTTCCCATTGCTCTTAGCACTATTATCAGAACACTTAATTTAGTTACATAGAGCAACGTGGAAAAACACTGGTAAGCATAAAATGAAAAAGCTACTTCCAAGTAGCTTCCAAATTAACTATTATTCCCTTTGCATTGCTGGTAATCTAATAAGGCACTGATTACATACAGGACTGATGAGTTTAAAAATATTCTCAGCTTCAGCTTTTATATACATATTGCTTAAAAAGCCTTGGGGCAGGAAAATATGAAGTCATCTTGTCAGAACCTCAGCGCTGATACCACTAGGTCTTTTGAGCTGGCTGCTCAAAGGCAGCCATTTCCACATGGCAGCTGAGAAATGGCCAATTCTGTGTGCTCAGGAGTCATTTTTCTCAGTCATTCTTTTGGAATGGGACCACTGTTGCTGGAAGATGAGCCAATCAGCCCTCCAGTATGGGATAGTCCAGCGAATGAGAAAACTCAAGTAATGCAGGTCATGTGGAAAGCCCTGGGGAGTGTAACAGCAGCCACCAGCTGGGGTCCATAGAGCCCACCAGAGCTGCAGTCTCTGTGAGGGTTTGCTCTCCTGACTGGTGTTCTCAGAGGCCTGGGGAGCCAGACTTGTCCATGTGCTTTGTAAAAGAGCAAGGCTTGCTGTGCAGAGGAGAGGGCTTATTTAATGGGGACTTAAATGGACAAGCTAGATAGGTCCGCAGCCACAGACCACCTTTTGCTTGAATAGTCAATGCAGCATGACTGAAGAACACTGGGAACCTGTGGGCTTATTCCAGAACTGCCTAGAACATGAGAGTGAGCAATGGTCAACTCTTCGCTCCCATACTGGCTTGAACCTGAATATAACCAGGATGGGAAAACAGCTACTCACTGGGAGTGTCTCAGACTATAGCATCCTGTACAGACACAGCCACAGCATGATTTTCTACTTTCATTGTATCTGTAGCTTTTAGACCTTAGATGCCCTGCCCTGCCTTCTATCTCTCTCTTAGGTTGCATTTTGTATTCATGTTTGAGCATTGCAAAAAATGAAATCAATTTTCTTCACCCATTCTTCCTCCCTCTTTTCTTCATGATGCATCCTTGCTGCTTGCCTTGTTGCCAGCTCTGGCACTGCTCCAATTACAGAATAAGCTGATCCAACTCACTAGAGTGACAGAGAATGAAGTCAGAAGAACAAATGAATAGGAAGAGGGAGGAATGTGCAGCTGAAAATGGGGGTGAGAAGGAAGGGGAATTGGAAAGGAGTAGAGCAAAAACCTTCTTTCTGTGGCAGTCAGATTTTAACTCAGTTCAGTGGCCATGTGAAGTCACAACTTTCACCTGAGCAGCAGAAGCAGCAGTCCTTTTTTGGGGGACTCTCAACATGAGTAAAACTAGTAGGTTCTGGCAAAATTCTTTCCAGAGGCTGCTGGTGGGGTTGGTACCACAGCTTGCACTACATGCAGATATATTGTGTTTAAAGAACAATGTTCTGGTTCTGATTGATTGATTGATTGATTCTGTCTCACAAGAAGGCTGAGCTTGGGAAAGCATGCAGCTTGCAAGGCCTGCCTCTCTGAATACTTTTCATACAGAAGATTTGTGGCTAGAGGAGGAAACTCAAAACTGTCAGGCAAGGCAGAATGCAAACTGGTCTTTCAACTTGCTGGGCCAGCTGAGCAAGAGACTTGGACACTAATGTTGGGAGACCTTTGAAAGCACTTTCCTTTTTAGAAGGCAAGCTACCTCCTTAAAAAATTATGCCTCCCTGTAAGCAGGACATTTAGAAAGTAATTTCTAAATGTTCTGCACACTCCCACAAGTGTTCAGCCCTCTTTGAAGTGTGACCAGCTACAGCAACCTGCACAGTTCAAATGCCAACAAGGGAGGCGGCAGAATGTCAGCCTGCAAGTATTTGCTACAAAATATAATACAAAAAGAAGTGACATTCCCCAAATCCTTCTGAAGCAAAGCCAGGGGTGACTGCACCAGCCGGCTATGGTATGCTGGCACTCAGACTGATATTTGACACTGAGTTTCCTTCCTCCTCTGTGCACGTGTATTTCATCAGTGGGTGAGCGCCATCGGGGAGTGGGAAGATGATGTCAGCATACCAGCGTTGAGGTGGAAGCTGGTGTGGGCTTGCAAGCAAAGCAGTCAAGAATCACAAGGTAACTCAGTAAATCAGGAAGCAGGAATTAAAGTGAATGTACAAAGCTCAGATGGAAAGAGAAAATTTAATCTTCCACTGTTTTTTCCTTATTTTTTTCCTACCAGAGTCATCTGACAGTGTGTTGAGGTACAAGTATTGCATTATCTCAATGGACTCATTGGTGGCTCAAACGTCTCAGGGCCCTGAATAGCAAAGAAGCTGCACAGTAGCTTTAAACAAATTAACACTTTCACAAGTTGTTCCTGTCTGTGTCAAGAAAGAGCTTTTCCTTGAGAGATGAAAGGTCTCCAGTGTTGTGAAAACCATCCATTTATACTCACCATGGCTTGCAAAGTATGTGCTGGGACAGATCTCAGGCTCAGCTAGGAAACAGCAACAATGGCTGTTAATGTGAGGCTGCAGCTGACCCTTGTTAAGATGTTATGATACACTAAGCATTTATTCCTCTTCTTTCCCATCAGGATGCACCCCAACCCAAGCACAGTCCTGGGTCATGATTGCATATTGTGAATGCTCTGTCACTCCTGTGTGAGCTGGTTCATCTCCCAAGCTGTAGAAAAAAAAAAGAAAAAGAACCATTTTTGACCATTGAGTGAGCTGAATTGGCTCATCAAATTGTCAGAGGAACAGCAGAGCTGGCATTAGGTGGAGGTGAAGACCAATGCCCAGAAGAGAGAGAAGAGACTTGCTGCCTTGTTTCAGTGGTAGCAAGCCATTAAATAAAGGCATGCACCTTGTGAAACCTCACCATCTGATGCAATGATATAATTGCTCATTTTGTCACTCCCTGGCACAGTTCTGTGAAAATGATCTGTACTAGCTGCAGTGATTTTCATAAGAGAATTTTTCCAGATCATTTTGAGACTCAGAAGAGGGGGGAATGAAATGTGCCACCCTGTTGGCATATCTGAGGAGACAGGAGTCTTCAGAGAAGAATGATAGGGATAAAGAAATAAAGCTCTTGACCTCATTCATCTGTGGCCTGGACAATATCTCTGGCTGTGACCTAAGGATACAGCCAGGCAGAATATTTAAACTGGGCTAAAAGATATCTACTGCCAAAAAGTGCCAGGCAGCCCTCTTCCCCTTCTCACTTGGGTGCAGTTCTGTCGTTTCCCTTGGAGCAGCACTGATGCTTGTCTTGAATCTATGATGAGAAGGTCAGGGAGTTAATACAGGGTAAAATAATCCATCAGGAAGAAAACGAAGATTTTTCTGCTTCCTGAGTAAGATAAATCAGCTAATGGTGGAGTCAGACAAACACCAGCTCCAGCATAAAGTGATGGACAGAAGACAGCCCTTTCAACAGCAGCTGCTGTTATGAGTGGCGCAGCTTCATCAAGAGCTGTAGGCAGCAAAGATGTTGCACTTGCACTCCTGTTTGAATACAGAGCACCTGTCTCTTGAGGCATGTTTCTATTTGCCAGAGCTGATATCATCCACCACTGTGGTATTTAGGGCCCAGATTCAATGAATTTCAATAAAGTAATGCCAAGATACTTTTCAGAACACCATACTGAACAGGGGTACAGGTACAAAGTTTAGAAAGCTTAAGCAAGTGAAACAGCCACAAAATGAGCTCAGTTCATTGACCAGGTTTGGGTGAGGGGCATCCCTTCAAAGTGAACAGGAATTTCAGCTTTAGCTTTTGCAAGAGTGGACCACAAACCTAGTTTGTTTGCTGTCTGCTTTTATTCTGGATTTTGCCTTTTAAGTCTTCCTCAGTATTTTGTGGCCTTTTATGGAGAAGGCCTTGTGGACTGCATCCTGCAGGACTAAGTATGTTCCTAAAGAAATGATTCCATAAAACCCAACTTATGGTCAGAGCACTGAGGAGGTCAGTCTTGAAATGGAAAAGATTTCTCAGCCTCCACTCTGACAATCTACTATTCCCTCCAGACACTTTTGAAATGGTATTTGAGAATCCCATTGCTGGACGTCAGTATTACATTCTATAGAATAGTTCAGGGATGCCTACAGAAAGTTCATAATTGGCATCAAGGCCTCTGTAGTTTCCTGTGTTCTCCTGGCTTTGTTTTGTTTCCTGTGGCTAAGGCAGTACCCAAACCTCCCCACTCCAATGTGTGGCTCCCACCAAATAGGTCCTTGGTGCACATAGCAATGTAAATAGATGCCGAATACGTGGCCTGAATAATTAAGCTTTAAAAATCTAACTGAAAATCCATTGTCACACAAAATACACCATACAGATAAGTAATGGAGAACAGTCTTTTACTGTCTGCACTTAACCATAAATGGCTGACCAGAATTCAGGAAGGATTAGGTGTTTCTACAGGAACCAGAGCATTTGAAAACACAGCATTAAGCAGCTGTTAATGCTTTGTGCTTGCAGCTCCGGGCCAGAGCCCCTTCCTCCTGTTCCTTCAGTCCTTTGCTTTCTAAAACACCATTACAAAAGGACACAGGACTTTTCTGCCATCTCAGCAGTATAGTGTTTCTTCTTCAATAGCGGTCCTAGTCAGTCCACTTGTGCAACTTTCTATCTCATGAAATCCTGTAGATGATGTTGCCCATTTGCTACAATTCTAACTTATCTGTGTATGATAAACCAGCGTATTTACAATATAATTTGTGAGGAAACAGTCCAAGCAGGATATCATCACTATATGGTCAAAAAAAAAACACCGAGAAAAACAAAGCTAATCAGTTTTTACACAAAATATATTGTGTATATTTACTAGGAAAGGTATTTCTAGAGTCCTGCTAAAAATAACATACAGGATGTATACCACTGTTGTTGTTTTGGTTTGGTTTTTTTCCAATTAATAACTTATTTACTAGAAACTGGGCTCAGTTTCCAAAGAGCAAAGAGATTTTAGTGCTTACATTCTTGCTAACAGCAGAGTATTTGTTTGGTAGGCACAGTGTACAGCAATAAATCTGGTTTACTTCTTATATATTTTATCATCTTTTACTAGATGATAGTATGATATTCAAAGTTGAGGTTTTGAGTTTTTAATGACTGATTTTATATACCATATGCAGAGAATCATGGGCACTGTACCTCAGTCACCTTCTGAATAGACTCTTTGAGCTCAGCCTAACTGATATGCCTCAGGTACCCGCACGGCTGCAATGCAACACCATTACAGTGGCTTACAACCTGTAGGGTAAGATAAGAGTATTGTCCCATTTGACTCGGTATAAAAAGACTTAGAAGGAAATTTAGTATTATGTATAATCTAGGGCAACTGCGGGCTGCTGCTCTACAGCCCCACTGTGCTGCCCACCCATCACTCATCTGCCTGCACTGCCTGACTCTGCATCCAGCACCCTGCACCACTGTAGCTAGGTCAGCTCAAAAAGCTGATGAAATGGAAAATTACAGCTTTTGGAGGGTTGTTTTTCGAGTGGTTTCAGCTTGCTGAAACGGCTGCCCCAGCACAGGCACAGTGCAAGGCAAACACTGGCTGCAGCTGGGGATGCAAGGAAAAGATGAGGGTGACACTCACCGGGAGCCTGTAGCTCACAGTTACCAGCTGATTAGGTGCAGTGTCAAACTGAGCTCAACAGCAAGTCCAAAGAAGACCTGGCCAGAACTGTAGCTTCTGTGCACCACCTCGGTGCCACGGAAGCCTTAAAACACATTTCAGTTGGTCCATGGGCCTCACTGAATTATTCATGGGCCAGGGCAGGGGGCAGGCAGTCCACCCCTTTGGAGTTGCTTTAAAATATTTTAAAAACTTAACCAAATCTTGTCTACTGAAAATGTTTTGTATTCATATACCCAGTAAGTGTAAAATACATAGCAGCATGGGTTTGTGCCATAGCTTTACAAGTTTCATAATACCTACCATTTTTAAGAGGCATTTATAACACTTAAAATAGTACTTGTATATTTTGTATTGGGTCAAGATATTAGCTGAGGATAGTTTGAGAAATATGTACTGATTCTAGTACTGCATTTCAGAATCATGGGTTGTGAATGCTCATTTAGACCTTCTCCTTCCTTTCTCTCTTCTCTTCCCAAGAATTTTCCCATTTAAATGACAGTTCAGGAAATAACTAATGATTCCCAGCTACGCTCCAGGAAAAAGATGTGGATGAAGAACTTATCTGATCTTTTTTTTTTTTTTTCTTTGGGAATAGGGGGTTGCCAAAGCTTGGTGTGAGGAAGATGAGAATGCCTGAGTGTTGGGGGGAAGGTTCTGGTCAATTATAATATATCTCAGGGATAGAGGAAAAAAGATTACAGCTTCCCTGCTAGATCTCTCACTCTTTACACTGCTCTGCTATTTCCAAGCATAAGTACAGATTTAACCCTACCCAAAGACATCTTTTCCGTAGTAAATAATTAGGCCCCTAAAGAGCTTTGTAAATAAGGCAGTTTTTATAAGGCAACATTGAGTTAAAACACTGAAATGTTGTTTGTAAAGCTCTTTTCAACTCCAAGTACCAAGGTTCAGGTTTTGTTACTTTACCCCCAACCCCCATCCTTTTGCAAGTCGGGTCAAAAAAGCCTTGCAGGGCAGCAGGTTTTGCACAGGCTCCCACTCTACTCCTACAGCCTGAAGTACCAGCAAAAGAGCTGGAAAGCCGAATGCAGATCTGGGTCCGGTGGCAGCGGTTTGGATGAGGGGGATGCATTAAAACCCACGTGATCCTTGCAGCACAATTCTCTTTTATCTCTCTCCACCGCCCGGAGACTAAAGAGCTCATCTCCATAGAGCTCATCTCCACAGGGCTCATCCCCTCTGAAAGTCTTCCACAGGCTTCACTTGTTTCTGACCCTCTTCCATTTCTCCCTGTTGTGGCTTTATACACTTTATTGGGAAATGCTAAGATGTTTCAAGCATCTTTGGAGGAATTAGATAAATATATGTGAATAAGTTAGAGAAAAATACAAAACATTTGGGGACTCCTTAAAAGTTCCTAAAGTTTTACTTCACTTACACATTACAAATGGGCTGTATATCTGAATAATGGAGTTTTTCCTTTTACGTGGTAATACACTCCCTTCAAAGAGTTGTGGAAGTCCCTCATAGTAACTGCTGTAATGAAACAACCCCTTGGTCCGAGTGTGAAGTCTCCAGTGTATAAACATTTACTCTCTTTATTTCTTCCTTGGACAAATAAAACCACATAAACCAGCCCGCTGCGGGCTGGATAAATCTTCCTCATAATGAACTGGTTTATGCAGACGGATTCTGAGGGGGGCAAAAACTTAAACGTGGTTACTATGTCAACAAACGGCGGGATTTAGGCATTTTTCTCAAGGGCTTAAGTCTGCAGAAGGCTGAAGGAAAATTTATGGAGCGTGTTGTGCTGACTCCCTCCCAGCTGTTGCCCCCTCCCCCGGTGGCAGGAGGGGCTGAGGATCGGCTCCGGGGCGCGGCGGCTCCTGCGGAGACCCCCGGGAGCTCGGAGGAGCTGTAGCGGCCGGTGTTCGCACGGAGCAGTCTCTGCTCAGGGAGCCTGGGGCGTCGCGGAGGAGAACGAGAGCTCTCCTGCTTTTCTTTGTGCCGAGCTGAGATCCTTATCTAGTTTTGCGGGAGTGATTTGTACATGCACGAGTCTGTTGCGCTTTCTGAGGAGTCGGTAGAGAGGTAAGGCAGATATTTTCTCTTACGAGTTTCCTTCCCCGCTCTTTTCCATTTCGCTCCGTAAGTTACGAGCCCTCCCCAGCATCCTGCTCCTGTTGCATCCCCAAGCCTCCGAGCGTGCCTGATGGCCGCTGCCGTGGCCCGGGAGTGGCTGCGTTTCTGCGGCTTCTGAGGCAGCCTGGCCGGAGAGGTGGTCCCAGGGGCAGGCAGACTCGCCACCCCAAATCTGGACCTCTGCCGCAGCCACCGGGGTGTTCAGCTCTGGGGTCCCGTGGGACTATGGTCCTCGGAAAACTGTGAAACAATCCAGGGTCGAGTGATGCTCCCCCCGGTTTGGGGTTATTTTGAGGTCGTAAGCGCTTGTGGATTTTTGTTATTTCATGAGACAGGACTTGGATCTACATGAAGTCATTCCTGCTCATGTCTGATCTGGTAAAATTAGTTAGGATGCATGAAGAACGGTAAAAGTTGCCGAGGAAAATTCAGTGCAGTCTGGGATGTAAGGAGATGTGCTGGGAGCTGCCCGTGTGTAACTGGAGTTGTTCTGTGCGGATGTCCCACCGCCCTTCTCCTGTGCAACTGCACAGGTCTCATCCCTCCTTTTCCAGCACAGGTCTTTCGCAATTCCTTCTCTCCATCCTTCTATATCCCTGCTAGCCTCATTTGGGCTAGTTTGTTCATGGGATTTTGGAATTCATCACACAAGCACATTTTTTTACAGTGAAAGTGAAGTGAAGCTAGTGTGTAGCATTTTCTGCTTCCTTTACACCCACAAACTCTGAGTCTTAAAAAGCTGTTGCCTCCTCGACTCCTGAAAAACCATCTCAGTGCTCCTGCAGGAAAAGAACAGCTGTGTGGAAAGATCAATAAACATGACCAGTTGCTCCAAGAGTCATAAAATGGAAAGACTCCACAAAATAAAACTTGTGGCATGGGACCCTGGCTCCAGACACTGCAGGAGAAGTCCTGGGAAATTAAGTAATTAGTGAATTGGAAGCCTCAGACTTGTTTTCTTTCAGTGGTTCCACACATAAAAATATTTGTTTTAGGAAAGGAAATCACAGGAATAGGAAGAAATACCTATGCTAAAGGGAAGCTTGTTTATGCTTAATGCATTGAAGAAATTGTTCATGAATGGTTTATCTATGATTCTATCTATGTGAAAACAAAACACTCGCAGTGCTGCCAAGGCCAGAGAGACCTCAGGTGAGCTGGATATTTGCTGACTCATCCTGTGAGCTTAAGTGTCTGAGGCTGCTTCAGTTTAAATCTCTCTGGAAAAAATAACAACCAACCAAAAAACTGTGAAAACCTGTATGAAAATTGTTTTCATTAATTTTTCTTCTTTCTACCTTCCTTCTTCCATGTTTCTGTAGCTCTTTGCTCCTTTGTTTAAACTGCCTGTTTCCATAAGTTTTCCCTTAGTCCCAAGGAGAGAGGAATTTCTTGGGACCGCACAGGTCCCCCTTGCTGGCTCGCTCTTGCTTCTCCACCATCACTGGGAGGCCCCTCTGCTCTCTTTGCAGCTCTGTCCTTGCTCTCCAACCTCTTGTGGTGTGGTGGTTCTTCCGCATTGCTCTCACATCTCCCCTAGCCTGGTCCACTTCTGCTTTCCTGCCTGTATCTCGCTAGTGCTTTCATGTGTGCTCACACTCACCAGCTCCTGCCAACCATCCTCCTCACTCTGCCACTTCTTTGGGGACCATTGCTTCTCTTGAGCCTTCCCTTTGAGCACCTTTTCATGACAAGTTTCCTGAGGAATGCCACAGGCTCTACTGTAAGGTCATGTGGAGGAAAATGAGCTGCCTAGGTTTGTATCTTTGCTGAAGCTTTTTGACAGCGGTGTACTCATGAACTTAGATCTTGAGGTCTGATTGACGGACAAATTAAGATTTCTAAATGGTCATAAAGCTAAATCCTTAAATTGGAATAATTTGTGTTGTATAGCTGTTTGTATACAAGTGAAAAGTTATTAGTAAACTTACAGTAGTAATTTATGCCTCTTCAGCTCAAGTAGGATTTGCAAAGGGATGGGAGGGAGCGGGTGAGAGCCTGCAGTCCCTCTCAGCACAGTGCGCACACCATGCAGTGTGTCAGGGCCATCAGTCCCTCCTGCCATTTCCTTTCCCAACAGAGTGTCTGTGTTCAGGCCCCTAATTCATCACTGGGAAACCTGCAGTCCAGCCAAGATGTCGATGTAGTCTGTTGTGTCACTACAACTATATTAGTAGTAGAACGATACTGGCTAACATTCCTATACGGGCAAAGGCCAGTGGTCTGCTTCGAGTCTCACTTCTGCAACTTTTTGCTTGTATAGGATCTCATTCAAAGCCCAATGAATTCCCATGCATCTTGGTAGGCTTTCACTCTGCCTTACTGCAGGTAATCTCACAGATAAGAGCTCCAGGATCAGGTTCTTTGGTTCTGCCTTAAATGAGTCTTAAGTTCTCCTAAGATAAACCTTATTGCTAGGCAGTATCTTCACTGCTGGATTCACCTTGGGGCTGAGCGATCTTGGATATGTGCCTTCATGATTAGATTCCTCTCCTTCTATAATAAGCATGTCCCATGTCAAAATGGGGGTGTTGCAGTGACATGCCACAGGGCACCGTATCAGTGTATGGGCTTGACTGCATCAAAAGCTCTTTTATACCTGTGTGCTGCAAACTGCCTCTCTTCCTACACGGTGGCCAAATGGGCCACATTATCTGAGATCCATGTGCTTTGACCCCCAGATGTCTCTTTCCAGCACTACTTTACACTGTATTCACACACATGGTTTCTTAAGAGACTGGTTCAGCCCTGCTTGGCTTAGGGCAACATTTCTGTTCCCTGTTTGTACTAGATTTACCCTGACATGGCCAAGAAGCAGAGGAATCACATGAAGTTGTTGATCAAGAATTGCTGCCACTGATGTCATTCATGGATGAAGTCTGGTTTGGTGTTTAATCAAAAGTGGTTAGAAACATCATAGGAATGGTTGCTTTTAGTTGCAAATCATTTTCTGAAGGGATTAAAGAGATATTCAACAGGGATTTGCAGCTACTGCACAAGACTTCCTTCTCTGAACATGGATATGACAGTGTGTGAATCTGGGGTGAAGCAGAAGTGAATCAAGTACACAAATTAATCTTTCAAGTCCTCAAACTCCGAAAACCCTGCTGCATTTTGAAATGATTTTGAAACTACTCAGGATCAGTTCTGTAAAACTCCTTGGGTGGAACCCAAACTAGACTCAAGAGGCTAAATTCTTTCTCTGATTAAAAGAAACAAAGTATTATCGATAAAAGTCCATAACTTGACCTACAGGGATTGAATCTACCTTTTATTTGTTTTTTTTAAAATGGGACTATTATGATCCTCATTTATCAGAAAGCCACAAATATAGAGCCCTTGCCTTCCTTCCATGGAGAATGAAGTTAAACCCTTCTTTTCTGATACAGCTGGACTTGATGATCTTAAAGGTGTGGTCCTCACCAGTGTCAAGTACTGGGGCACAATCACTTCCCTAGTCCTGCTGGCCACCCTGTTTCTGCTGCAAGCCAGGATGCTGTTGGCCTTCTTGGCCATCTGGGCACACAGCTGGCTCATATTCAGCTGGATGTCAGTCAGACCCCCCAGGTCCCTTTCCACTGGGCAGCTCTCCAGCCACTCTTCCCCAAGCCTGTAGCATTGCATGGAGTTGTTGTGACCCAAGTGCAGGACTCGGCACTTGGCCTTGTTGAACCTCATACCATTGGCCTTGGCCCATCAACCCAGCTTATCCAGGTCCTGTACAGCCTCCCTACCCTCAAGCAGATCAACAGTCCCACCCAACTTTTTGTTGTCTGTAAACTTACTGAGGGTGCCATTATGGACCACATCCCGTGTGCAGGATGTGCACTGCATGGCAGCAGTATTCATGAGGGCCTTGTTGGCTCATTGCAGCCTCTGGTGGGCTCACTCACCTGTCATCTAGAAATTTCTGGCAAATAGTCTAATTCCTCCATTTCTAATCAGACTAGATTTCTGGATATAAGAATGTACTATTTGAGCAGGGAAGGCTAATAAGGGAACTTAAAAGCCATATTAGTTTTCCCTTGTTCTCTTCTTTCATGGTCTTAAGTGAAGTAAATTGGTGGGCATAACTTCTGAAGACACAGCACATCAGCTAGACGCACTTCTCAGGGAGAGCTGGAAATGAGGATTTCCTCATAGACTTTGTAAATCCTTTCCAAAACCTTTTACCTTTCTGTAGATCAGTTCAATCAGCAAGTAAATGTCAAATGAAGAGCAATCAAACATGCCCGAGTTGGGAGTTACTAATTGGTACCTGTCATCCTTACTCCAATTTGCAGTATAATTTCTGATAGTGGCATTAAGTGTCACCTGTTCTCAGGGGAGCCACAAATCTTCTTGGGGAATCTTGTATTTAATTACATGATTTTGTTTCTCCTCTCATAAGAATACTAACATGTTATCCTATGAGGTCTGAAAAGAACATCGCCACTTTCCTGTATCTGTTAGCTGTCCCTGTTTCTTGTGCAGGAAGAAAGGGGGAAATATTTATGCATATTAGAACTATTTAATGTGACTGTATCAGAAATGTTTATATTTTGTGAGTCTTTAAAAATTGTTATTGCAAGCAAATAAGGATGCATTATTTTAATCCATTCCCTGCTCAATTAATGCTTCCAAATCTTGGAATTTCTAATTTTTTAAAAAGAAAATAATAGTGATGCAATTGCAGATGAGCAGATAGATGTTCCAGAAGTTTTATATTTAATGAAATAGTGTCATTGTAGCTATTCAAAGCAAAAATAACTGTGAAAGACATAAGTATTTGTAGGAAGGTGAAGTCTCTGGGAGACGGACACCATAATGCTTTTCCTCTCTGCTGTGATATAGAAGACTGCTGCACCTTGTATGTGTCCCAGATGAGGGGAAAAGGTTAAGGGCTGCAAGATGGACTTGAATAAGGTCATAGAGGTTTTTAATTAGAGGATTTTAATGAGCTTCCCAACTAGATGAGAAGTACAGCTGTGGGTGAGCTCCTGTGGCAGTACAGGGCAGCAGCAGTTATCTTCATACGCTCCATGGAGCATGGACAGCTTTTGACTGGCATTTGTGTAATGAATTGATTTAGCAGGGGCAGTCTTAACACCCTTTTCTGCAACTTGCAAAAGCAACCCCATCTTCAAGGAAATTACTGTCTACTTGGCACTGTTGGGGCAGCAGACAGACAGTCTGCTCACATAGACCTCCAGTTTTATAAGTCCATGCATTCAAAGCTTAACCAAGATGATATAAATCTCCACCATGTAAAACTAATAGCCCAAATTGCACAACCTGAACCACTGAAATATTATTTTATATCCTTCTTGGTCTGATATAGATTTAAGCAAAATACCTGGCACAACTGACCAAGTAGTAAAGTGAAGCAAGAAGAAAAATCACACAAGTTTGAATCCTCTGATTCAGAGATTTTTTTTCTAGATTTGACAGATTTATCACTCTGTGTAGAGCTTTAGTAGCTGGCACTATTTATTAAAACATAGATTTTTTTTTTCGTGCAGAAAATGGAAAGACAGTTCTCCCCCAGAATATTGTTGAATTGCAAAATACTGAGACAAGAGAGGAGTCAAGGAGTGAACCTGGCTCATGCCTTGCATGTTGAGGTCTTACACTGTAATAATCTAAGAATGCTGTGATGGATAATTATATACACACATATATGATTTTAAAGATGAACACCAGGTAGGTAATGAGAAAGTGAAGGTTATTATGGTATATTTGTTGCAAGTCTTCCTTATATACATTCCCCAAAGGCAGAGTCTTACTAACTCTTATGTGCTAAGCCCTATGTGTGAGAGGAGAGGTGTGACTATAGATCTCAGGTGATTAAGAGTGCCCAGTTGAGTGGCTCTAGGCCGGGCAAGGTGGAGGCTCGGATAGCAGAAGCTTTTTTGGATTTTGGGGTGTATTTGCAACCTTTGCCCATGAACTTTGGAGCCCAGATTGATTCTTTGGGCCATCAGCTGAGCCATGCTGACCATCCGAAAGAGAATCCACAAGGAGTAAAACTCAACAGTTTGGACTCCCCACCCCACAAAGAAAAAAACTAAAAAAAAAAAGAAAAAAGGATCAGGGTGAAATCCGTTAGCTTTGGGGATCTCACCTCAGATGAAAATGTCAGGCTGAGAAGCTATAAGTGTGGAGGACAATTGAGAGTCTTTCTCTGGAGAAGGGGTATCCAGTGGTGACAAATTACTAGCCATTACCTAGGGAAAAAAGTCCACAAAAAAATCCCCCAAAAACAAAACAGTGAAAAATGCAGAGTTTCCTCCAGTCAAGTATGGTTCATATCTGGAAGAAGCAGGGAGGTGGGAGGTAAACTATCTGTGACTCAGAATTCATTACCTCTACAATGCTATATAAAAAAGTGTTAGTCTATAATAACTGTGTTTTCTGTCACTTCTCCCTGATCTGTAGCTCCTTACAGAAGAGAGCTCATAAACTACAAGACAGGGAGAAGGAGTCACCATCACTCAGGGGACAGCAGCTCAGTGCTCATGCAGAGGCAAAGGGCTGCTCTCAACAGTGAGTGATCTCCTCAGGCCTCAATGGTGTCCTGCTTCATCCTGCTACATTCATAAAGACCGTCACAGCACTTTTTCCTCCTCCTGGATCCCTGGTTGATCTCTAAAATTGCATTACCTTCCTCTTCTCACTGTACATAGCCACCGCTCCTGTCTCTCATCATCTACTTTTTTATGGTACATGATTCTTCTCCACCTGGGGCAAAGCTCCCCATCTTTCTGTCACCAATCTTGCCTTCAGATTTAACTGTAAAATCTTATCAAGTGTAGAGTCAGACTAAAGAGTCAGTTAATTTCCCAGGCAATCCTCCTCCTCTTTTTTAAATATAAGCATCACATTTTCTATACTTCAGTCACATGATGTCAGCCTGTGTTTGAAACACTCACTACTCATCCTTGCTAATGCACATGAAATGTCTCATTTTGGTTAATACTGTGTTTTGGGACAGAAACAGCCCTTTGCATTATTTGGTCTTTTGAAAATTAGGTTTTGCTGTTGTTTTCAAAGTTTTAACACTGTCTGCAGGTAGGTGGTCTTGGAGGAGTTGTTGCATTCATACTAAGTGGATTACCTTAAAGGAAAGGAAAATGGTTTACAGGACTGAACTTCCAATTCATATCAGTCAAATACAACAGTGGTTCAATAGGAACACATAAGATCATTTACTTTTGCTCCCCAAATCATCATTGCAGGAAGCCATGCTAACAGATTATAATAAGGATTGTTGTGATAAGAAGTGTTACTTGCTACACAATTTTAAGCCAGCTCCAAGCAATATTGGAGTGCAAATTTCAACAGCCAGTCTGTTGAACAAGCAAAGTCTCCTAAATCTATATGTACTTATGTGGTGGGTTTACCCTGG
>VYZX01014889.1:0-14865 GCA_013401335.1 Brachypteracias leptosomus
AGGTAAACCCACCACAATTCTTTAGCTAGTGTTCAATCCACATTAAAATCAAACCCAATTTGCATGAAATGTCTAAGCAGTGCACAGTGTCTTACTTCATGTTAAATCTGCTCTGGCCCCCTCACTAGCTATTCTTGTAATAAATGATGAATTATGATGAATTTATTTGCTGCTTTTTTCTGTTCAGCTGTGTAGCACCTTCGTCCTTAATTTTCTTGTTTCTCCTTTGTTTTATTAGGAAAGAAAATCCAGACTTAACCTCCTTCCATCATCTGATATTTGAAGGGGAATTCTTTCAGCATCCTAAGACCTTCAGTAAAATTATCTGATTTTTGGACTGCAGTTCCACTTGCTTATAAAAGGAGCATTGAATAACAAAGTCAGTAAGTACAGCATGGTGAGTAAAGAAGTTATGTGACATTGTAAATTGATTTATATCCTAATCCTGCAATAATTTACGTATGTTCTGTCTAATCTTGGAAGGACAATTTTTTACAAAGACCTGATGGAAAGATAATTTACTTGGCTGAAAAGTTACTGGAAATAGGCTTATCTCTGTTAATTTTTCTCAAACAAATGGCTTTATTCTAAAAGACAAAGCTAACAACTAAGATAACAATATTACCTTTTTTTTCCCCTCAGTATCTGTGTGGTCCCATTTTGCTCAGGTCAGTTGCAAGTCCAATAATGTAGCTAAAATGCTTTTTCAAAAAGTCTTATTTAAGTATTATCCTTTGCCATTAATTCTTTCTCATAATTAAATTGATTAACTTCAGATCCTGAAATAAGGTAAGAAGTTGAGGTAATTGTAAAATATACAATTCGTTATTAAACTAGCCTGTTCCTGTTCTTTTGATAATAGTATTTTCTTTTACTTGAGGTACTCTGAGCTTTCAAACACTTCACCTCAGGATTTCTTTACTCCAGTACAAAAAATTGCTTGCAAGAGAGACATATTAAGAGTGATGGCTGTAACTTGAGAGTTTCAGTAATTCTCAGATTTAATTTACATCTCTTGTATTTGTATTTAATTTAATATCTCTTTTCTTATATTTTGCTTGGGTTATATGTAGCTTTAAAAGTGTAAGCTTTAGAAGGTAAACAGTGGCAGGAAAAAGTATTACTATTTTTTTTTAAAGAAAGCAAATAAATCAATAAAAGTGAAAATCAATATTTATTTTTCTTATTACAGAATTTGTGAGACGTATAGTTGTTGGTAGGTACTAGAAAGTGCTAGCGATTGAAGTTAATATGTTTTAGAATTTGCTGCCAAAGTTCTATGCAGAAAACATCTGTAGTTCAGCAGCAGAGAAACTATGTTTTGCTGTGTGAGAAAGAGAATTATATAGCTATAATAGCAATGAAAGCAGTACTGAGAAAAACACATTATAAAACCTAAAAATTTCATTTCCAGTAGTAACTTTCCAATTCTAACCTGCATAAGACTGTATTTAAGTCTCTAGACTATCCTATGAAAAGGCACTAATACCAAACTTGGATGGCTTCTCAACATTTGTTGCAGTTTTTGCAAGCTCCTACCTTTTGTGGTGGTTATTGTTTAGTCACAGTTTCCAAAAGTCTGAATTCATCCCTAGGGAAAAACCTCACATAGCAACATGGAAAATAGTTGACAGACTGCTTTGGTATTGGCTTAAGCAAAGTATTACAGACTCTGAATAAGCCTGTAAAAAAAATGGGGGTTTTGTTTGGGTTTTTTTTCTATATGCATGTACATTTCTTTTACTTACTTGTTTGGGTTTTTTTAAAAAAATTTTTACAAAGAATATTTGTATTGTACTTGTGCTTGCAAAATCTATTAGATATAAAAGCATGCAAGAAAAAAATCATTCTAGAGAATACTCAACAGTTTCCAGAATAGATAGTGTGAAACACTTCTGCTTAGTAGCATCCTCCCACATAAAAACCACAATATCAGCATGATTTCTAAGTGTTCACCTGTTACACTAAAACCCTACTCTTCATTAGATTGGATGAATAGGGAATTGTAGTAAAATAATAAGAAGTAATAGAGTGTTGTTTTTAACTTGACTGGTACAGTCCATTATTACATGGGACATGATGTAATGGAACAGGTTTTAGAGATTTCTGTGCCTGTATTCAGTTTTTAAGAGCAGCAAATGATGATGTTAAATGCCTCCCTTTCTTCAATAGCTGTACCTCTAGTGGTTACCTGTTTGATCTGGGTATGGATGTAGGTGCTTGCATGTGGTTATGCTTTTATTTGTCTGCTAAGACAGATACCAGTGGCTTTCAGCCTATCTTGTTGCAGGAGGTGTGGACTCTGTGTGTGGGGCAGGGGGTGGTTCATGGTACGGTGTTTTATGTCTTGATAATCTCTCTTCAGGAATCAGGAGGAGACTTCTGTCTCCACACTGATATCTTCATGAGCTGGAAATAGTATAATTTCCACCCCCTCTGCCTTGTCTGTAAGTCGAATCAAACTTCCTACTGTTTGTTCCCAGTTGTAAAGCTGACAACTGGGATGATCTGTGGCTACACTTACAAAATCTTTCGTTTTCTTGCAGCTCCCTTTGCTTTCTGGAGGTGCTCGTTTGTCTTCAGAGGGATGGAGTCCTCTACATCTTTTTTTTTAGGGGTGATTTTTAATAAACTCATGGATGTAAGAGAAGCTGAACTTGTTCAGTTTAGTTGGACAGATAATTCTGAATTATGTTTTAGTGCTGTGATTAGTTGAAATTTAGGCACACTTTTAAGTGGCATGCTAGAATTACTTGGAAGCAGACATGTTTCAAAGGTCCTTTGAGAATTTTTTGCAATGGGACTCTGTACGGGCAATAGTAGTTGTCAGATGAGCAAGCTTCTTGAGTATGTCAACTTTCCTTGAAACAGTTTGAAAGCTTGAGAAATCTCCAACCATATCAGGCATGCAGTGTGTGTCAGGGCAGTATAAAGACAACAGTGACTGTTCCAAGACTGCTGGTTTTATCAAGTTCATTGCACATCTACACTTTAAATATGGTGTTAGTATAACAAGGGCTGCTTTCTGTGAAAAGCAGCCCTGTATCTCTGCGGTTGGAAATAGCTTGATGTTTACAAGCTGGATTTATGGAATATTTTAAAGCCTTTGTGGTGTCTGGTTTTCAACTTGGTTGTTAGTCGCTTTTGACATAGTATCATAGAGTGAACAAGACCAAATATAGAGCTACTGGTCACTTCTGTTGTAATATGAGACATATTGAAGCATTATTAGCAAAGTGGGTTCCCCAGTGAAGTCATATAGTTCTGGCTGTAAGCTATACTGAAGGTGAGGTGTGTATACACATTCATGATTAAAACCATGGTGTTCTCATAGAATAGTTTGGGTTGGAAGGGACGTTAAAGATTATCTAGTTCCAACACCCTTGCCATGAGCATGGACAACTCCCACTAGACCCCCACTGTGAAAAATGTATTCCTTCTATCTATTCTAAATCTCCCCTCTTTTAATTTAAAGCCATTACCCTTTGTCGTATCATACTCCTTGATAAAAAATACCTCCCACCTTTCCTATAGGGCCTCTTTAGGTACTGGAAGGCTGTGACAAGGTCTCCCCAGAGCCTCTTCTCCAGGCTGAACAACCCCAACTCTTTCAGTCTGTCCCCATAGCAGAGGGGTTCCAGCCCCTGCATCATTTTTTGTGAGTTTTTTTTAGCCCTGCTCCAACATGTCCATGTCTCTCCTGTGCTGAGGACTCCAGAGCTGGCCCCAGCACTGCAGGGGGTGTCTCCAGAGTGGAGTAGAGGGGCAGGATCCCCTCCCTCACCCTGCTGCCCAGGCTGCTGGAGATGCAGCCCAGGATGCCATTGGCTTCTGGGCTGCAAGTGCCCATTGTTGGCTTATGTCCAGATTTTCATCCACCAGCATCCCCAAGTCTTTCTCCTCAGGACTGCTTTCCATCCACTCAACACCCAGCCTGTATTTGTGTTTAGGATTGCCGCGACCCATGTGCAGGACCTTGTTTCAACCATAACTTGTACTGGAGCACTGCCTGGTTTTTTTCCACCTTCAAAGTTCCATTACTTTGCTGCTAAGATGTCTATGTTTTAATAGTTACTGCTAAGGAAAATAGAAAAGGGAACGGTGGTATATGCAAGAGATTTGTCATAGCAAATGAATCACTAATGGCAGAAACAATTTAACAGAATTTTGTTGATTAGTTGGTTTCTGTTTGGTTATTTTGTTACCTAAATCTACAGATACATCAGTCCAGGGCTTAGAGTTTGTCTGAGATGAAACTGAGGTAAGAAAATTGAATCACTCTGAGGAGAAGCAAGATCCGATTTCTCTGTTAGCAGCACAGCTATTCAGTACACAAGTCAAAAAAAGTTAAGTGTTACGCAGAGCAAGCAGCTGTTCAGTAGTCTGTTCCAATATGTCAGCAGTGAAGAGATGAGGCTGTTAACTGCTATTAATCTGTGATCCCAAATTTATTGGTGCAAGATGAGTAGTGACAGAACAGGATCAAAGAGTGGCATAAACTATTCCTTGCACTTAAGAGATGGATTTCATAGTATCAGCTGGCTTCAGTATGTAATAATGTATTATAATCAATTTACACGTGACTCGTGTTCTAAACATGGCTAAATCTAAAAATGTCTGCTTGAATGTCAGTTCAGCTAATCTTGTTTTAGTGTCGCTGTGTTTCTTTTGCAATTTCTGACATTTTCCAAACAAGAATTCAGAATTCTATGTTTGTTCTGATCAGAGCCTGAGTTACTGATCTCTGTTTCATTGATGTAGATTAGGATTCCCTAAGGAATTAGGATTCAGCTTGCAATTCCTTTTTTTTAATTTTTATAACAGCATCTGCAGTTATGGGTTTAGGATTTTGTTCAAAAACTGTAAAATAACCTTTCTGTTTATTAAAGTGGTACAAAACGTGGTTGATCTCAATGTTGGGTGTTCAGCATTGGGTTTTTTTGACATTTCATTGAAGTTTTGCAATGTAAGTTGTCCTGAACTATGGAAAATAAATGTTTAGAACCTACTTACTACCAAATTGTGAAGAAGAGAGCTTAGAGTAAAGTAATAGCAATAAATTCTTTTACCTGCACAGTTCTTTAAAGCTCCAAATGTTATGTTCTGAAACAAGGATAGATATGGAATACAACTGGTCATTTATAGTATTGCTTTTATTTTACATTATCTGCCTGTTGAACCATGATTTGTTTCCATAGCAATTATTTTTTATTAAAAATATTCCTTTGAGGATGGCTGTCTTACCTGGAACTAACCCAAAGCATGTATTTACTTTTGAACACAGTGGTGATGATAAGGTTGGTTGACCGGTTGGTTGGTTGAGCAGACAAAACAAGCTCTTTTCTTGATTTGTGAAGTTTCCCCTGTCTTTTGCTAACTGTTTCAAAACTTCAGACTACTGCTATAAGAGTCCACAGTAAGGAAAGTGATTTGTGCCAAATTTTTAGCATTTTAAGATATAGGTGTGAAAAATAATGAGTGAAACAGAAAAGGAAATTCTATTCTTTTTACATATGCCTTTATTTTCTGATTCCTTGAGACTGGAATAAATATTTCCCATTGATACTGGTAAGTAGGTCAAAGCTTTCTGTGCTTTAGTAAGTAATATTGAAGTAATAGCTGGATTGTATTTGTAAAGTTAAACAAAAGAATTCCTCAGCAAACAGTGTGAAAGCTCTAATTGATATATCCCATGCACTTCAGATTGTAATGTGTCTTCCTTAAGTCATCTCTTGATTCTGGGTCTGCATGACTTTCAAACCCAGGGCCTAAGCCTGGCAGCAGCACTGCCAGGAAGTTCTTCTCACAAAAAAAGTCCTGTCATAAAACTCTGTGGCAGGGCAGGTCTGGACAAATGGAGCCCTTCCCTACTGCAATGTCTTTGGACCCTGCATTTCAACACAGTACCTTGTTTCTCATTGCCTGTGCTACCTTTGGCTTCCTGAGATCATCCGTATGGATTACTGTTGTCCCCAGGAGAGCCATCTCCCTTTGCAGACTGATTCAGCTGCTCTGTTATCAAGATGTTTGGCCCAAAGCCACTGTGGAATTATATGGCTTAGTGTTAATCTCCTAGTGTTTTTCTGATCTGTTCAGAACAGTGCTGGTGGGACGTCAGACAATTGTGTACTGTAAAAGTACAAATAACATTTTTCTCACAACGGAAGGATGAGAAGGACAATATTTAAACCTTGGATGTGGAGGTAGCAATGGTTGCCAACAGCCTATATTTATTTCTCATGTATCAGGAATCACACTGAGATGGACATGTTTACTGTCAACTTAGATTGTCTACTTAGGAAATGATTCATACTGGCTGTTTGTGTGAGCTAAATGCAAAGGGAAATAATGAAAAAATAAGGCTGTAATTTTCAGTGAATAGAGCTCCTCTTTCTTTGAGCTATGAAAATGTGTTGGATATCATGTCTTCTTGAAGGAACTGATGATTGTAAATGTGTGAAACTATGGGAAAAAGATGTGAAAAACAAATAAAAGAAAATAGAAATAAATTGAAGCACGGGAATAACAGGTAAAGTGAAATGTCCATCACGTACAAATACTATAATATTTTTATGATAAAGTAAATACTGCTGCTAGTGTGGTAAATAAAGGCAGGAACAAAAATTTGACTGTCATATTATTTGTGTAAATTTGTGTGATAGGACTTTTACATTCATCCTCCAAAAGTGGCATGTATAATTTTTTTTTTTTCTGTCCAGTTGGGGAGATTGAATATCCTGGGATTGTATGGAGAGATAGTAGAGAAAATGTGATCTTATAGCTGAGATTCATAGATCTGTGACATACCCAATATGATATCAGATGATGTAACATCATTATTGCCTTTGAACATACTTTAGAGAGATTGAAGTCTTTTGGTGTCTTGAGAGACAATTATAATTATTATCAAAAAGATTCTCTGGCAAGCCTAAACAGGTCAAATCCCTACTCCTGATTGATACTGCTTGATTACAGAGCAACTTAGTAAAAGGTTTCTGTACAGGACTGCCTGACCTTAACTGTTTTGCTAAAGTCAATAAAATTGTGAATTCTTCCAAAAAAAGAAGAGAAACATCAACACAGAAGAGCTGAGAAAGTTATCACAGTATTTGCAGTTTCAATAGGAATGGCTAAAGCAAGAATTAAAATTTCCGAGGTTTCTTTATTCTGTCACAAAGTCATGTTATATTCTGATGAGATTATTTCCAGTCAAAGACTTTACACTAGATAGAACAGAAAATACCTTTGAATTCTCCCACAAGTAGTGAAAGGTGGATTCTGTGTCAGAGTTGTGGAACAAAATAGGCTGTGGAGGAACCAGAGGGCTGGACAGCATCAACCACTTCCTTTTTCATTTGCATGTTAGGTTTCTCCTGAAATAATGAATACCTCATCTTCATTATAAACTCTTTCTTTGGTAATTAATACTCCAGAGTACCCTAACCATTTGCTTTCTGATACAGACTTTGCTGCAGTGTTGGGAACACAGCAGTATGTGCTGTGAGAATTCTCCAGTGTCGTAATGGAAGGCGTTAATGAGGAGGAAGAGAAACCAGCTGTCTTATGCTGGCTTTTGCAAGGCATCACTGAAAACCTGAGCAGGAGTTCTATTTTTAATAATGTGGGTAGTTTTCTTATATTCATAAATACAAAGCCAAAAGGTCAATTATTGAATAAATCTCTATTGCTCCAGGAAATGTAACCTTTAATTCTATTATTATGCTCACTCTTTCTCAAATCACCTGCTTCAATACTGTGAGTTTTTGAATTTCATTGTAAATTATTTCCCATGGAGAACCTGAGTCAAAATCTCATTTACAAAGCCAAATACTGCTTCTCCATGATGGAGCAAACCAATCTAAACCATATGTGAAAAAGAAACATTTTGTTGAAGGATGCATGCACTTGTTTTTCCTGACTGTGATAATTCCTTTTTAAGTCATTGAAGATCTGGACTTCAAATGAGCCCAGTAACTGTAACTAGAGACATGTTTTTACAAAATAATTCAATCTTTGTCTGCATCAAAGTTATACTAATATAAGAAGGAACAATCCACCAAACCCAGTAGGATTTTAATGGAATTTACAGGATTCAAATTTTTTAAAAGAACTTTTACTTGTAACCCAAGCCATTTCTCAATGTTTAGGAGAGAAACCATTTCTTAATGTTTAGGAGAGAAACAGGGAATCTGCAAGACTTTTCTGGCTGAAAAGTCACTCTTCAGAGAAGAAATACACTTAAAATATGGAAAGAACCCCTGGTCTTACTCTAATTATTACATAAATCAAAACATTTCCTATCTTGTCTACCCAACTGAGAAATCAGCAGCAGTTAATAAGCTGTATATAGATGTAAATTAGTAATACAATTCCAATTAAATTGTATTTCTTTCATTTTTAATAGGCAACGTCATATTATAGAATAATCACATTCTGCACTTTGTGAATTGAACACATGTTAGATTGAATATGCTGTAAAGTAATACTGAAACTAAGTATTCTCATTAAATGTAGCAGTAGGGAGTGGCTGAAGGACTAAAGGACTCTACAAGGTAATGTCTAAGTTAACTTTTAAAAAAGGAGCACAAGTCCATTTCTTCACACATTTCAATATTTTATGAAAATCTAATGTGGGAGCATATACTTCAGATTTATAAAAATACCTCATGAAGACTGTAGTTGCAATTAAGTTGAAATACTGTTTTGCCAATTATCTTGTACAACACCAGGAACACAGCCACCAACAGCAGAATACAGATGGAGGATTTATTAATGAAAAGCTGGTGCTGCATAGCCAGAAACAGAAGTGATGAATCCTCTAACCACGGGTGATATAATGAAAGGGAAAATAAACCTCATTACAAACCCAATGGAAGGGAAAAGAAGCCAGGCAGCAAATTCAACAATGGGTGGAGAAATCAACCATACCCCAAATACCACCATGGCCATGCACAGACCTCCCCTGCAAATGACAGAGAGGTGCATCAACATAGGATGATAAACACCAAAAAGATACATGACCAAGCTGCAACCTATTCCAAAGGGGTAGACAATCAGATCCATTACCTTTGTCTTTTCCAACGTCTCTTCCAATATCTCCTTCTATCCCGCTGTCGCTGGGGTATTCCAGTTGCAGTGAGCAGTCGGGGACCTTCTTGATGTTGGAGGAAAAATCATGCGTGGTGTCTCCACCCACAGAATGGCTTTGGACTTCTCTGCAAGCAGGACCAGCTTTTATACTACTGAATAAACAGCTCAGGCTGCACAGGCAACCTCAAAAAACCTTCAACAGTGGGACATCTGCTATTTTTCCTCCTCCTTGGATTCCATCCAAGGTTGGCCAGACCCGGGAAAGAACAAGGAGGAGGTACCTTTATCTGCTTTGGGTTCAGCTCATCCTTTTATCAGGCTAGATGTGTCTATTCTCACAGACAATCAGCTAGTTTCACAGCAGAGAAAAATCCTTTGCTGGTTTCAGTATACTGTTTGGTTGTGGGATTCATCCATATGTCAGCTTTAATTCAGGTCCTGCTCAGGCCCTAGCTCTTCAAATACAGAGTTCATTTTCAGTATTTCAGGCAGATAAGAAAAATAAATGTTTTGTTGAACTACAGCTGGTTGGATGTGAGATAAAATTTTGTCAAGTGTTGTATTATGCATTTATTCCATTACTTATATAGAATAGTGTTAAATATGAAATTGAATACATTACAGGTTGTCATCAGTAAACAGGGACATTTGGCTATAGCTGTACATCTCTGACAGTATTCTACAGGTTGTTCTTTTTACTCCAGTTGGATTCTCTTGATCCCATAAGCAATATTAATAATCCCATCTTGATTCTGTTGCTTCTTGTGCAACTGGTCTGGGGAATCCTGCACTCCCTTGTCTTCCCTTTCAGAGCTCTGTTTTGGTTTCACTTGGATTGCATCAGGTTGTTGAAGGCTTTCAGCAGCACCAGTCTGCCTTGGCTGCAAGAAGTAAAACCTTGTAGATGCAGGGTGTAACCTCTGCTGTCCAAAGCACCAACAGGTGGCATGTAGTTGTCAGGTAGAGACTCGGATAGATGACTGAATCCTGTTGATTTGAAAAGGGAGCAAATTACTTTAGGGTTTTTGAGAGAACACCTTCCTTCTGTGTGCTATCTAGGGTCTCCAGCTTACGAAAAGGGACACACATTATGTTACAGATACTACATACATTGACATGATCCAGCCTTGTTAGAACAAGCTTGAATTTTGCAATTCTCTTTTTAGTTCTGGGCTCAGTGCCTGTGGCAGTGGGGTTGCATGTAATAGAGCTCTGTGCACATACATTGTGTCTCTTGAGTGGTTCCCCTCTGGTTCCCATTCCTCCCATCCTGTCAGACTTGAGTGGTTGCAGTAGTTCAGGTAGTAGATGTTAGAGCACTTGTAGGTGCAGAAAAAGTCTCCTAGTCGTTTGGGCAGAAACTTTCTGCATGTATAGAGGAAGGAAAGCAATGAAATAAATGGAATTGGACTGGGTTATGTCACCAGGCAAATGGTGCCTAATTAAGTCCAGTTGGCTTTAATCATTCTGTGTTTAGCTATGGAGAGACCAATGACCCAGGAAGCATGAGTGCTGCATTTAGTGCTTTGTAATCACTCAGTCTTTCATAACAGAGATGTGATTATCTTTGTGAGGGAGCATATTTGCTTTTAGTAGAGGGGCAAGCTAAGGAGAAGACACCCTGCTAACTGCAAAGGGGCAAGAAATTTTACGATGTGAATGAAGCTCACTGGTCACAGTAGGTAATAATCTGAGAGCCTAAGCAAGTCTGTCAGCCCTGCAGATACAAGGTGTGAAGGCTTTTGAAGGGAACTAGTAGGAAATTGCGCACAATATTTGAAGAATTAGTTGGGAAATGCAGCTGTTCTAACGATGAACAGCAGATCAAGAGAGGTGATTNATGCATGCACTGCTGCCTCTGCAGTGTGCAAGACTTTTGGGGCAAGGAGTGGTTTGGAGCATTTTTGTTGTTGTTGAAGTAAAGGTTCAACTGGAGCATCTGTGTCATGAGGAAAGGCTGAGGCCGTTTAGCCTGGAGAAGAGTGAGAGGGGATCTGGTCAGTGCTTATCCACAGCTAAAGGGCGGGGATCAAGAGGATGGGGCCAGAGTCTTCTCAGTGGTGCCCAATGACAGGACAAGGGGCAATGGGCACAAATGAGAACACAGGAGGTTCTATCTGAACAGAAGGAAAAGCTTCTGTGCTGTGAGGGTGCCAGAGCCCTTATATATTCCAAATAAATGCTTCAGTGCTGCTCATACAGTCTGAAAAAATGTTGCTCTTAAAGTATTCTTCAGATATTTCTTTTTGAAAACTGCACATCTCCAGTTATGAAAGTGCAATAGCATGTCTAGGCAAGGCAGGCCTATATGTGAGACACATCCTTTTGTCTCATATGAAGGAAGCATCCATGTTATTAGAGACTGAGTGATTACAAAAGACTAAATGAACACTCACTGAACACTTGGGGTCTCCATGGACAAACACAGAATAATTATTACAGGCAACAGATTAATTGCAAGACTTATTGCAAGCTTTTTGTATTTGTCTTGTTATGTGACTAGACCACTGATTTAGGTAGAGAATAAATAGTACATCTACATTCTGCAGATCTAGTTGCTATTCCTTGCTGTTCTGTTCTTGAGTGTGGGAGGGCTGTTGATATGCAATCCAAATGAAACCAAAACGGAGCTCTGAAGGGGAAGATGAGGGCAGGATTCCCCATGCTCTTTCTCCAGACCAGTTGCACAGGAGGCAACAGAATCAAGATGGGATTACTTGGGGTTTTTTTGATGACTTTGCTCAAAATTAGTTGAGTTCCACAAACACTATATGTCCAGCTTTCGAAGTTTTAACTTTCAAGATAAATTGAAAAAGTTCTTGAAATCTCTAATTATCTCGTCCATTTTTTCCTTCTTCCTTTTTCCTTATAGGATGAGGGAGAGGACAGCAGTATAATTGGAGATTAAGGACAGTGAAGCTGACTTTGTTCAAAACAGAAGAGTATATGATATTGCTGTCATTGATGCATGTGCAAATGCATTAAGTCTAATATCCATGTCATAGTGTATCTGCTTAATATGCCTGATTCATACACCTAGTGAAGCAAGGCCTTATTTTCAAGTCTTCTTTCCTTTTGTTGTGGCAGCTGAGTTCCACTTGTGTGTTTTGTGTGCTGAAGGAACCCAAAACCTTCTTTTCAGGTTTAATCAATGACATTCAGTTTGTTAGGTTTTCTCTCCCTTGTTGACTTCCCAAGATTGATTTTGAAGTGTTAAGTCATAGGGGTAATCTCAGAATTGGAGATCCAGAGCCTGGATACACAATCTATTGTAATATTTAAAATAATTTAGAGAATGCAAGTTGAAGCATGAATTCGTATTTGTCATTTTAAATACTGCATTAACCTATAGTTCTCTCTTCTTTCTTTTTTTCTCCACTTCTCCAGGCAGATGGATTCAGTTGGAGAGCATCTATATTGGAAAACATTTATCATCTATTGATGATGAATATTTAGCTTCTGACTTAGCTTCTAAAATTAGAGCAGTATTGTCAACGTTCAGTAGTGAACAATTGTACCATAGCTATGGAATTTTTATTGTATTTTTGCTTTCTGATCTTTGAGCCTTTCGAGTATCTTCTTGAATTTAAGAGAGTTGCATGGTGCATAAATGTTGGAGTAGGTTATCCTTTACACAATGCTTCTTGATGTCCCTTCTCTTAAAATGATCAAAACACTGACAGTTCTGTTACAGGGATAAGTCATTCTGCGCTGGCAGAAGTGTTTGCCTGTAGCTTGGCTCAGTGGGTAAGTCTATACTAGCTTTTGTACCAGTACGTACTCCAGTTGAATTGCTAAACTAATTTTGAACAACATCATCAAAAAAACCCAAAATATGTTTAAAAGTAAGATCATGATGTAGAACTCAGTGACATTACACCAGGAGTACTTGCTCCCACTTGGGAGAGTCTGTAAAACTAAGCTGCCATATTTTCCACTAAATTATTTTCAACTTTGCTTACTGTACAGAATTCCCTCAAGCAGACCATGGCACTTTTTAATCTCTGTTTTAACTAGAAATGCCTTCTGAAAATATTGTAAAGCATTCCAGATGATTTTGAAGCTACTTTTTTTTTTTTGTAAGCACCAGAGTACTTTCAGGATCTGCCTTAGGAGAAATGATTTTTAAGAAATAGTGTAGAATGCATTGAGCTTCTGTGATAAAAAGCATCAGAAGAGGCATATTAGCACAAAGGTAACTTCTGTTTGAGAAATAATCCTCCTTTGGATTATGGAGAAGCAGAAGATACCATAAATTGCTGTGCTACTTATCTCCATGCAAAAATTTGCGTAACATGCAGAATTTTTTCTTCCATCATTACAGAGACTTACAGTAGTGTTAGACTGAAATACAATTTGGGAGGAGGGGAACATTAATGATTTAGTTAAAAAAGTGTTGAATCACTCTAAAAAATGATTTTTATTAATTCTTATTATCTACATCTAAATATTTATGCATTAATTGGTAATCTGCAGTTCACTTATAGTTAGCAGACAGAAATAGATATTTCTGGGGCTTAACGTGACATCCCACGGTCTCTACCTAAATAGGTAAAATATATTGGACTTTAGAAGTGTCATCATCTGTAGATTATTAACGCAGAGGTAAATGTCTACATTCTAGGCTTCTGAAATCAGGTGAGATTAATCTCTAGGTCTGAACAGGGTCCTCTTGTGTAGTCCTTTGCCCTTCAAGACCTGTGTTGAGGCTTGTGTTAGTTGAATCAGCGTTGCCAGAGGCAATGAGGCACGTGGTGCTCTAATGGTGACACAAAATACTTTTTGTCTCATTAGTTGTACTGAACTGCTTTTTTTTTTTTTTTTTTTTTCACTAACGTGGCCATAGCTGGNGCTTTTGTTTATCCTTAGTGAATAAGAGATAAGCTATTCAGTCTGTCCAATTGGATGATTAAATTTTTCTTGATATGTAAATACCTGTGCTTGGTACCTTAAAGCATAGTTTTTAGTAGAGCCCTAAGGACTAGATCTATAGTGTGATGAGACTTCTTTATGTGATATTCTTATACAATTATTTTAATAACTCAAGAAAAACAGAAGTTAATACCCCCCTTCGTGCATTTTCAAGTCTCTCATTAATTAAAAACCTAATTATTTTTTTTGTTACAGTAATGATGATATTTTTAAATAAAAGGGCATTGCATTTAACACAATTATAATTATGTGAATCAAGACCAGAGAGGTTAAAGATTAGCTTCATATGGTTGCTGTGGTTTCTATTCCATTTAGAATTTCTGTTGACTGTGAGGATATTTTTTCCATGTTAAACGGGCAAATATTAGAAGTAGAATATATTAACATTTTGAATTTTCTTAGTTCTGTAATCTTAGACCTTGTCAAAGTCTTACTCAGCTTGACATGTTTTCCATTGAGAATCAGTCACTCCTTTGAACCTCATTGTTTGGACTCTAATACCCACAGTTGGTACTATGAAATTGGCATGTTGGTACTTCATGATTTTTTATTTTCTGATTGCAGCTAGGCTGGCTGTCAAGACTGGAGCTCCATTGCTGTTAATTATTTTATTAAGAAGAAAGCAGCCATGTTTGTCTTTCCCAGTCACTCTGCAGGAGTATTTTCCTCATGACAAAAATAATAAAGGCTAATTTTTCATACCCATAATTTAGTACTGGGGAGTAGATGAGAGCTTTCCTCTCTCTGTCAGGACAAACTAGGGAAACAAGGATCTTCTTCCTTTTGAATGGCCTCCTTCCTTTTATAAATGGCAAGATTCTGTGTTGTGGGTTTACCTTGGCT
>VYZX01014890.1:0-27511 GCA_013401335.1 Brachypteracias leptosomus
GTGATATCTTACACACACCCACAAGGTCGAGGGTTCTGTGATCCTCCTCCCCAGGCTTGATGCAGCCTGCAACCCGATCCTCTCCTACGAAGCCTGGTGCATTCCATACATTCACACACCTCACACGAAAACAGAGGGCTCCGCTCCCTTCTTTAGAACCGCACAGCCCACTTCCTAAGGGGTTTGTGAGAGAACAGTGACATTTATTGTTCAGTGATAGTCTTGTGAAAACGAGAGTTAGTACAGTGCATTCCCCTTTAAGAAAAGTCTGCTCTATGCCAAGTGGCAGCAGAGTGTATCCCTTTAAGAGAAACCTGCTCAGTTGCAGAGAAGCCACAAACGCTCCGGAACCGGGGTAAAAGCGGCNAGAGAAGCCACAAACACTGTGCTAGCGGGGGGAATTTTTGGTGCTTCAAATAGTTATGTCGAGACGGATTTAGGCTTTCCCGATTCTGGAGCTGGGGTAAAAGCGGTGAACGCGGCAGTAGCCGCTGCTCGCTCACTCTTCATCTCCTGGAATGTTTCTTGGATCAATCGCCATAGGGTAGCCATTTTTATGGCTTCTTTTGAACCTTGGCTAACAGCCTCCCAGAGGTGTTTGCCAACATCTTTCCAGGTACTTAGCTCAAAAACTTTTTCAACACTGGGAATTAGGCTTCTGTCCTTAGCCCACTGCAGCAATCACTTCAAATCATTATTATATTAAGATAACCCTCTCTTAGAAAGGACATGTTGGAGGAGCTTAACCACTGCCTGCTCTTCTTTGGCAAGCGTGCACCCCATCCCCTCCCCGATCGCTCACCTGGCCAGGGCGAGATTCCACAAGGTACGTGCACACACTTTCCCAGCCATCGGGGCAACGGCTGATTCGGTCAGCTTCCCCACTACCCTCTCATTCCAGCTGTCTTCATACGCTCCTGCGGAGCAACAGCAAGAGGGGTCCCTGTTTGGGTGCCACTTGCAGGGGCACAATGGACAACACCCACACGGACTAATGTAATCCAAGTGTTGCCAAATTTATTAGCCTGAAGCTCACTGGTTATATACACCTTAGCACTGATCATGTATCTAAAGCATAACTCTGATTGGTACAATAGCTTTGTCCAAGCACTGAACAACAAGTCCCGATTGGTCAAACATCACTGTCCACGAACCGCAGGCTCAGCACTTATCTTCTTCTTCAGCATCTTCTTTCTTGTTGCACCACTGCCAAGTTCTTTTCTTTTATTACACATAGTCCATTGTCCTCTGTGTGGTTCTATCAACAGGCCCCAAGGTCTGCTGGTAGGCTTCAAGGCCTGCAGCTCAGGCTCTGGCCAGAGCCACCCAGTCGGGATTGCTCACATGTCCGTTTGTATCCAAAAACTGCTGCTCCACAAACACCTCTACGTTTAAGTTTATACCTACAATACCCACGGCAAATTTGATTCTGTTTTCCTTTGCAATAAGAAGAAAAAGAAAGGAAGGTTCTTGTGAATTGGCATTTTTGAAGTCATAGACATGCCACGGGCCTGCACAAGTGGTCTGGCACTTGACCAGGGATCCTGCCTCTTACTTGGTAGCAAAACTTTTCCTAGAGACTGAAGTTCGTATATGATTATCTCAGAAGTGCAAGGGACAAGCTGTAAATTCATTTGCATTATACATCGATGGGATTTCCATAATGCTTTTTTGCAATCATACTTTCCTGAAGGTATATCTCCCTAGGCTGGCTCTTTACAAGTGGATGAAGCTCACCTGAGCTTTTCTGTATAGGCTGACTTCAAAGATAATTCTAAGACATATCAGGAAATGAAGCTGTTTCCATTGCTGCCTACACACATCTCATGCAAACAAGTTCCAAAATCTAATATCAAACAAAACATAAGTCTCTATAGGTTAAAAAATGAGTTTAGCCTTTTGCTGTAGATTTAATCCACACATTACTTTGGGCTTTGCTGACTTTGCTGTTGGTAAGAACAGGCATAGAAACATCTTTAAGGATTGTGGAAATCTCCATTTCATTATTAAGCCAGGAAAGAGGAGAAAAGGTTCTACTGCTCTAGGAAACACTGCATATCTGAAAGTCACTGATAGAAATGTA
Source organism: Brachypteracias leptosomus (assembly GCA_013401335.1). NCBI lineage: Eukaryota > Metazoa > Chordata > Aves > Coraciiformes > Brachypteraciidae > Brachypteracias > Brachypteracias leptosomus. The sequence goes on from VYZX01014890.1 coordinate 2,084, forward strand.
CTGGGAAAGAAGCATCTTTAAAACAAAATCCCTAATTCTGGCTCAAACCACCTAATTCTCAACTGTGGTTCCAGACTCCAGGAAGCTGTGCTTTCTCATTCTAGATCTTTCAGAAACACACTTCTTCCTTCAGTGAGAAAGTAGTCTAAGAAGCTATCCCAGCACAGATTTTCCTAAAGAATCTCCATATTGTCTGAGAGCTTTTTTTCAGTGGTTACTCCTGAAAAAGGGGACATTGTGAATAAAATCACTATAAGAGCTTAGGTCATATTTGGAAGCATCTGTGAAATACCTTCTTAGATAGATATTCATGAAATGTCATAGCACACCAATAAAGATATGTGGAAGTAATTGCCTAGATCAGATTTCATATTGTGATCCTTTCAATATTCCTGTATTAATTTGTAATTGGCAGGGAGGTTCTTCATGCTTTCTGTATTCTGCCATAAAGACAGGAAATCTCATTTAACTCTGTCAGCAGACTCAATTACCTGACATGACATGAATGGTCATCCATGGAACATAATTGAATTTATTCTGTTCCTTATATTTTTTCTCAGATGCAGCTGTTGCTATAGAAAGAAATGCATTGTCATTAGCTCTGTACAGATTACTTTGGAGGTGAGCAAGACAGCAGAGTGAAGAAGAGTTCTGAGGCCTGCAGGAGATCGATTTTGAAAGCAGTGAATATTCTACATCTACATATTTGGATTTAATCCCCGCAAGACATTACTTGGAGCCAAATTTTTCATGTGTTTAACACCTAAAACTCAGAAAGAAGCTCTCAGTGTCATTAATTTTATTCCAATATATCAATTTCATGTCCAGTTTACAGTGGTACTTAAAAAGACCTACATGGTCTTGAAAATGCACAGGGTGCCTGTCTGAAACTCTGGGTCCCTACATACCTTGGAGAATTTGCTCCTCATTATTCAGCAAATATGCTTCTATCAAATTTCCCTAAACAGATGTTTACATGAAAGATCCTGCCATCCAAAAAGGCACTAACTGGCAAGCCAATAGGCAGTCCCAGCAATAGGATCTATGGTTGGATAGGATCAGAGACATTTAACACCCTAGGGATGAATTCTCCTTCCGGCCTTTCTGTGCTGAGCTTCATAGATCACAGCATTTCTGCAATGGGAATTGAAAGCAAAAAAAGCACTCAAAATTATTTTCTAATTTCACATTTCTGGAAAAAAAAAACCCCATATCTTTTCTGATCTCTTGAAATATCCTAGGCTAAAGAAACATTTGGAGAAAAAAAGGGGGTCAGGCCTCAAAGCTGAAGGCTGTGCTTCAGCTTTGTTCAATCATAAAAAGAGTAAGAGGTTTAGTAATGTCTGAATTTTTCTAGTTTCATTTCCACTGCTGTATGTTGGTGTGACGCCTGCACTTGACAAATAATAAATTATGCTACTGCTGCTTGTGAGTGACTTGGCTTCTCTGTCCTGTAGCAAGATCTTTACCATGGTCTGCTTATAGGGAAAAGAATATAGAGATCAAAGATCCCTTCAAGCTACTCTAGAGGACTATTAATCAGCAATGTGGCTCTGCCAGAACTTGGATTCTGACAGGCAACTTTGTGCCACTCTCCTGTCATTGCATGTAGGTGTCTCTTGGTTGTTGTAGGGTTCATTGAACAGCACCTACCCTGGACAATCTCCTGTGCATGTTCCTGGCATCAGCAACATGCCTGCTCCCAAAGCATGTAAATACCAAGTGCAACTGGAGAAGAGCAAGCAGTGAGGAGGAGCTGCTGCACCGTGCTGTTCTCCACACAGCTCTCTAACATCCCAGCATCTGTAATTCTGAGGAGCAGGGGCTGAAGGGATGGTACAGAGCACACTGGTGTTTCCATTTAACTGGAGTAGGTGAATAGGGAAATTACAGTGCAGAACAAGGAGGTTTCATTAATAATCTCCCAAGCAGTTGCTCTAGCCAAGAAAGAAAATGACAACTTGACAAGAGTCTTAACTTGTGCCAGCTTTTGTGATCAAAGGTTGATATTCAGCACCTTGGGACATAATTCCAGTAAGTTTGGGATATGGTCTATATAGTGAAGGGAAAAAAAAAAAGAAAAGAAAAGAAAAACCAGGACAGATTCCTGCCTCTACTGCAAGACAGTTCAGTACCAGAGCCACTACAAGAAAACCTGCTTCCAAATGATAAATTATGCAATGCTCTCAACTGATTGTACACAGTTGCAGCCAGCGTTAGTGTGATTTGAGGGAAGCACAGACAGTATTGTTCCCTGCAAGGATCTAATTCAAAGAATTAATTATGAGATAAGGAAATGTGAAGAGGGAAAGGGGGAATGGAAAATAGGGAAGGTACAAGATCTTTGACTTTGTATCTTTGATTTTGCATCTTTGATGTTAAGCCTCCAGTCTGAAGTGAATCAGCTGTACAAATCTACCTGGCGTAGCCTCGATAAACTTGCCCCCTTAAAGCTGTTTACTTTGGAGGTGATGTGTCACTGCCCACTTCTTCATTCCACACCCAGTTTAGCCCATGCTTCTTTTTGACTCAACCACATGCAATCAGCTTGAACAATCCAAGCAGCTGAATTCAGAAACAAATAATATTAATACAAAGCAAATATCTCCCTTTCTCTCCAAGTCTCTTAGCACTCTGCTTTCAACAGAGGAATGCTACTGTTGGGCTGTGTTTTATGCTCCCCCTGAGTTTGCTCCATCCCCTCCAGAACTCATTGCAGGCACAAGTTTCATAGCTGAATTAGGTACTGTGTAAAAAACACTCCATTTTTGCTTGGTTTGTTTTTTCTTTGCCTGTTTGCCACCTGAGCAATATTATTGCCTGCTTGCTAGATCTTGAGTTATGCATTAAGACTCCTAGGGAGCTCCACTGAGATTAAAGTTACACAAGGAGTGATGGATAGAGTCCTCTTTCTGTTGCCAGTGGTTTCTTTCCATCTAGTAATGACCTTTTCACTTAGACTGGGGAGTTAAGAGGTTGTAGAAAGTTTCAGTGATGGAAAAATAACATGAATGTAAGTTTCAATTTATGGATTAAAATTAAGAACAAAGTAAAACATTATATCAAAAGTGCAAATCCTGATTTAGAAACCCAGTCCTCATAATGGTACTGGGAATTGCTGTCTAACCTTTTTTTGCTCTTTTTACAATCTCCACATTAATCAGATTTTCTACAGTCCTAATTCCTGTAATTGTTTTCACTTAGTCCAGGAAAAGAAGACAGGTGAGAACTGAATCTATGAGAAAGAAGTAATCTTTAAATATCCATTATCAGTAGCAGGTATACTCTGACTTATGAAATTACTAAAAGACATGGATGATACTGTTCTGAAAATAGTACTGTATTTATGAACAGCTCTGGGAGTTTATGGTGTGATTAAATCTAGTGATTAAAGTTTTTAATGCAAAACCTTCTGCTATGAATGGCTGAGCAATGCACATATTCCAAAGAACAACTTCTGGTTTCTCCCATGACATTTGACACAAGAAATTTCCATTTTAAATGCTTGATTTTTTATTAAAACAAAGCAGGGGGAGGGGGGTGGGGGGTATCTACTATTATTGAATTGGATGTTTTGTCACAGTTTTAAGATAAATGTGTCAGTGTTTGAAACCTAAAGGATTTGAACAAAGAGAAGCATGAGAAATTGATTAGAGAAGGCAGCTGAAGAAATGGGAGGATATTAAGCAAACAAGATTTTAGAAAGAAAATCAGGAAAAGATTCCTAATGACAAAATTTTCCCAACTGAAGATTAATTTCCCAGAGGAACATCTGCAATTTCTCTTATTCCAGTGATTTGAAAGTGAACTTGAATGAAGTATAAGCAGTTTTATATGAGGACATAAATGGCCTTTTACATTGTATTTCTATTATTTTGTATTGCTGCTTCTATTATCCTATGCTCCACAGTTACTGCCTGTAGCCAGCCAGAAACCAACCTAGCAGAAGAGAATCCAGATGCAAGAATAAGCAATTAGTTCTTTCCTTAATGTTTTGTCTCCTCTACAGTATATTTCTTTTTAATAGTTTGGTGACAGAAGCCCAGCGGCTGGAATTCTCCATCTTTCACAATTTAAAAATTTTTCATTCAATTAAAAGCTGAGAAACTCCCAAGAGGATGACAGGAACATGTTTCACCTCAGTTTAAGCAGATTATTCCCAGACAGCATGTCCTTCTGTTCATGGTGGGACACTGTAGATTGCAACTCTAGTCCCTGCCCTCCTAATCCCTAATCCCTGACTACGTTTGTGTTAACACACACCTGGGATCCCATCAGGAGCACAACCATAGGTCCCACCTTGAAAATACTCAGGCTTGAAGTAGAGGAGGATCTGAGGCGGCTTCTTGCTCATAGAAATCCTGCAGCCTTCATGATGCAGAAGATCCATTACCTTAAACCACCAGGAATATATAAACCACCGCAAGCCACAACATCTCCTACTTCTCTGCCCCTGGGGTGAACCAGGAGAGGTGCTGCTCTCAGCATCCAAAGTCTGCTGCAGGGTATATCCTCAGGTGTGCAGGTAGCCACAGTGCCTGGGAGGGGGCTGCCAGACCCTCTTGACAACACCCCAGCAGTTCCCCACACTTGGGAGAACCCCACCACTGGGATTTCCTGGGGATGTCTGTCTGGGCAGGGGCAGTGGGAGGGGGCACTGCTGGGGGTACGTGGGCAAGGTCTGGGGTCCGGCCTAGAGAGAGGGGAGGGAGGATGGAGAAACGGTCCTGGAGTACCTGTGGGCCCACAGGGGCTGGGGAGACATAGCACAGAAATCTCCTGTAGCAGAGGTTTTGGCTGCCTTAGTGACTACATTGTCTCTGGTAGCACAGGGATGATCTAGAGCTGCATCCGGCCATGAGATGGCAGAGTAAAAAGAGATACACAGCTGACAGTATATTTTGTCCCAAGTGCCCAGTATCCCATGGCAGTACTCGAAGAGGAAGAAAACTTGCTCCACTCTGGCCTCAGAGAGGCCAGCTGTCTGCAAGGGAGCACCATTTGCATGATTTGTCCTTAAAAAAACCCCTTCTCATCTGCATTCAGTAGCCCCCTTTACCCACTCCTCCTGCAGCAAAACCTGCAAGCATCTGAGAAACCACACTGGGTACCAGAGCCAACATCAGGATTTCCTATACTGCTTTCTTGGACACCTACCACTAATTGGCCTTAACTGTAAACTAGAGTTGCTGTTTCCAGAAGGTCCAACAGAGTAAGAAGGTAAGTGTAGTTATATTTAGTGGGACCAACTTGTTTAGTCTCGTAGCTTGTCTTGGGTGTAATTACCAATAAACATATATAAAGGTATTTTACCAGAATAATCTCCCATTGTGTTCCACGGTCTTTCCAGAGGATTGTTTCTGCAGCCAGAGGACTTCTGTGTATTTAATAAACTTCAATAGGCTTTTCTACCCAGAATTTGCCTAAGCCCTTTCTGATTGCATGTAAACCCATACCTATATTCTCACACAACATGCAGTGCCAGGGAGTTCAACAGAAAATAAATACATCTCCTTTTATATACAGTCAGCTTGATCAACCTATGACAGACATCTCAAATGTTTCATTTCTAGATGTCATCTCTGTATGCAAGTCATACTTACGTTTTGGGGCTGTGATAAGTATATCTTTTAGGAAATGGACTAAACCCATCCCATCAGTTCACTTTAACTAGATCACAAAGTCATTGACATATGTTAGTTATTTGTGATCCCTGTTTCCCTGGGCATTAAGGGTCATAGTTAGCCTCGCGACTTGGGTATGGAAAACTCTGTATCCTATCATTCATCCTGAAAGATACCCATGCCCTCCTGATCTCGTATAAAAAAAATAAGAAAAGACTCCAGATGGAAATAAAAATAATACATTTAACTTTTTATGTGTTCAAAAGGCTCACTTATTTTGATGTCCTTGTTTGGCTGCTCATATGCTTATTGTGAAATATCACACAAAATTGTTCAGGCATTTGCATTTACCTTTACTGACCTACCTGTGATTTTGTGGAAATAAAAGAAAACTTTTATTACTGTACAGTGGAGATGAACCCGTTATGTGGTGCTAAAAGCAGTGAAGCACTTAGGGAAGGTTTGGTGATATTCTCTGTCAGTCATTCAGATTTGCAGGTGTACCTGCCCACCTTCACACTGGAGAGGCTTTGGGTTCCTTTTTGGAGCACAGAAGTAATTTCTATGGTCGTAACTGTGCTGCACTTCATCAAAAGCACAGTAGGGCCACACAAACCATCCTTGATACCTTTACATCTCTCCAGGACAGGCCCAGGTAGTACACACCACCTCCTGGCACTTCCTTAGCTCATGCCATGACTGCCACAGCCTACTCTCCATAAAGATGGCTCCAGGCCCTATTCTTGTTTTTCTCCTGGACTCTATGTCATCATACTGCCTCCTCTGTCAAAACAAAGATCCAGCACTAATGGATCACCTTAGAGCTATCCCGACACTCAGAAAGTGGGCTATGCAGATCAGAGGTTGAGGACAGAGACCAAACCTGCCTTCCTCTACCTTTGCCTCTGCTCCATATTCTACATTGAAGGAAATAAATGTTTCCCCCTTACCTGACTGCTTCATCCAGCCTACACTAATAGTAAACCCAGAAGTAGCTTTGGGTCTGTCTAATCCCCCTCCTGTTTGTTATGAGCTTTCAGTGAGAAACACCAATACCCACTGCAAGTACCAGAAATACATCCTCTCATACCCAGAACAATCAGCAGCACCTGTGAGCTTCCAGGATAGCAACACACAACCCGTCATAACCTGCCCTACCTGCTCGGACCCATGAAGGGGGCATAAATGCCCCTTTACACACAAATGAGGGGGATTTGCCTTTCTGTGCTGTGGCTACATATTTACCCAACACTTTACACACACAAACAGTCAGCCCACCAGCACAGATGGTGCGTGATTCACTCCAGGCTCTGATCACTGCTGCTAGCTTTGGATTGGGCCCACAGCACTGGGAAATTACTGCAGGCAGTTGTAGAATTCAGTAATGATTTTGCAGCCAAGGACTCCAGCTGCCCTTCCTTGAATGGCAGCTTGGAATGAGGAGGCCAGCACAGGCTGGTAGGACTACAAACCTATCCTTACCTTCAGCAACACCAAGAGTGGAGGAAAAAAAACCTCACAACATGAAGGGCTACACACTAGATCAGCAACAAGGACTGATACAGTCCTCCTTCATCCCTCCTGGTGCCTGTGGTCCTGCTGGCCAGGAGTCCACTGGATCCCCACTGAGTCCCCCAGGGGCAGTCTGGCAGAAGCAACCAGGTCAGAAGCAGGGTCACCAGCCCTATTGTATGAGGAAATGCTCAATGCAATTAACTCCTGGACAGATGCAGCTTTATGATTTACTGTAACACAGGTTCAGATTTGTGTCTTGGTACCTAAACGTTTTTCACTGATACTGTTAATAACTCTAGGAGAAAGTTACTTTCTTTAAGCACCTATAGAGTCAGCCTTTCAAATGTGATGGCTGGACTATGACAGATAAGATTTTATGTGCATGCTGTCATGGCCATACAATGACATGTATTTAAAGGTGCCGGTGGGTGGTATATTTTCCTGCTGCTGACTTGAGAACAAACTCTAAGCAGCATATGTGGTGTACATAAATACTACTTTTGGTGACACATGACCCCACGGCCTTCTAGGGACTTTCAGCACAGCATCTGACCTAGTTCTGGACATGCTCACCCAAAGGCAAACACATAGCATTTCACACGGAGGAAGACCCTTTGCCACTCCAAGAGTAAATATATCCTTCAACTATGCGTTTGACTAGACAGTAAAAACCTCTCCATGGACCAAGGATAAGCATTGATTTAGGGATGACCAGACATTTCTCTTTGTACAGGTTGGCAGAGTCCTTTATTTGTTCATTAAACACCCTTCTTTATTTGTTCATGAAACCAAAATAATTACATGCACAAACAAAACAGCTGGGAACTGCAGTGAATGTCAATGACCTAAAAGCAACCAGCATATGGACAGGACTGGGGGACACATTCTGCTAGATTAGTGTGCCAGCTTGGTGCTGTGAAAAATCTCCCCTCAAAATTTTTTGTTTGTAAATAATTACAAACATTTTCTACAGATGGTGTTTACGTGGCTGCCTAAAACACTGGATATTACCATAATTTCAAAATTAAAAACAATTGGGATGAATACTAGCAATTTCAAGGTAGCTATCTCTAGATACAAAATCAGAACCAAACTCTATGAAGCATTAATTCAAATAAATTTGTATGGGACTTCTTTTCAATAGGATTTTAAGGTAGTCAGTAGTTTACAAGATAACCTTTTTTTAGTTGTACTTGCATAAGATCAAAATTATTTACTACCAAAGTCAATGGTTCTTATTCCATGGACACCAGTGGGATGAGATTTGTGCCTGCAGGGTTATATAAATACTTATCTACACAATCCACAGTACTATTTAGCCTTACTTAATATTTCTACAAAACCTGGAAGGCAAAAAAACTTGTTATTTCCAAACTGTGAGCAGAAGGAGGAATATTTACAGAACACTTTCTTAAATGTTGATTTGTAGACTGTAGGAATACTAATTCCATTTTAACATAAGCTTTTTATATCTCATTTGACTGACTTAACATATCCCAAAAATAATGAATACACAGTTATGTCTACACACAAAATAAACAGTGCATGCAGAATAGCTGTGATGTGAACCTTGTTGTTTACTAAAGGAAACATTTGCTTATCTTTGTAAAAAACCTTAAGAAAACAAAAAGTTATTTCATTCCTAAAAAGTTTATGTAATAAAAATCATTGAAGTGCAAGACAACATATTTATTCCAATGGAGTTTCAAGTTTTGAAGCAGCCAGTAAAAATATAAATTTCAGATGTAGATTAATGAAGTTTAAAAAGATATGTTCACAGTGCTTAATAAGCAATCAAAGCATAGATTATTTGTGGCAAAGCAACTGATTTTCAACTGATTACAGGATAAGAGCAGAACTGGGCTTTGCATTTGTTACAGACAAAACCCTTCATGTTTTAAGCAGGTAGTCTTAGCAGTCTCATGACATAGATTGCAGATGTCTATGCTGAAAGTGACTTCAGGAGGTAATACCAGTCCCAAGCAAATGAATGCTAACTATGCGTTCCAACAGACACGGATTTTCAATAAATTGACTTAAAAAGGAGAAGCAATAGTAGCTGATAAGGGAGAACACTCCACTCCAAGCCAAGTTCTCTGGCATGAATCAAGCACTTCCAGATTGTCCAGAAGGAAATATACCTTCTTGTAAAGACTAGCATCCAGCAAAATGACCTGACTCACACCGGCCAGCCACAAGCTTAGAGACACACCACACAAGTTGCCTCCTCACAGATGTGTGTTGCTGTCCCTGATTAGCAGCTGGACATTGTTCACAAAGCAGCTGCTGCTGAGGCCATATTGCCTGCAGCCAAACCCATCAACAATTTCATCCCCAACAACTTGCTGTAAGGACATACAAAGGCTAAAGGGAAATAACAGAAACATGTGGTAGGCATTTGTGTAAAAGTACATGCAATCTCCACCATTTATTCTTCCATTTTGGGGACTTGAGTTTTGGTTTGTTTCCTGCCTCCTTTGAAGTCTACAGGAAATATGCACAGGTAACCATAGATGGTATGCAATAAGCTATAACTAATGTGAGCATTTTCTGTGCACAAAATGACCCAACAGCCAGAGACTAAAATAAGCTGAGCTCCTTCTGGGTCAGTCACTACCACTCTGCATCCCAGGATCTTTGCCAGCTGAACCCAAAAGCCAGTGAACAGCATTGTCCAGAAAGGGGAAATGATTTTCCTCATGCCACTGCAGCACTTTCTGGTCATACATGGGCCTATTGCAGGCTAAGAGCAATGCTCCAGGGATGACCTCCACTTGCACTCAGCTACTTCGCAAATTAACTGCACTATTTAAATTCAACTAGCTGTGGTTATCCAGAGCTCAGTAAAGTGCAAGGAACTGATAAAACCACAGAAAAATATGCAATTATAATCTAGAATTAAACAGTGAACTCTAGACACAGAAATAAGAAAGGAGCAATTAAGACATTTATTCACTTTAAGGAGATCTGAAGACAGCGGCTGTTCATATAAAGACATTAAGGCCAGAATCTCTTGTAATTCCTAAAGAGATTAAGTAAGGAACTTGAATGTCTGAATATCAATTAAGCAATTTACATGTAGTTACCTGTGAAGTCACTGGTGCTGCTAGGTCAGTCTGGTGGGAAGCCCAGCATTTGAAAAGGATATCAAATACTGTATGGGGAGGGACAAGGCTTTCTGATCCAAGAGGTACTGTGCATCTCCTCTCCATGAGGTTTGGTTATGTTTTCTATCACATTTATTCTCCTCCTACTCTGTATCTCTTCTGTAAGAGACACAGTGCACTTCAAAATGGAGACACTGAGTGCCAGCAAGCTTCTTCAGGAAGATACAGCATCCATTTGATGTCTATGCTAATTGCTACTCCCAGGCACCCTTTTCAGATCTGTAAAAGAAGCGAACTGATCCCAAGACAATATTAAGCACTTCACAGTCTCATGTAGTAATGAAGAAATAGAATTAAACAGCTGGTGTTTTAAAATAGAAATTTGTAGCTTTGTAGGGTCAGAAGTATTTTATGGGGCTTTTCATGCCTGGAACAATTTAATGACAGCTATAGTATTGCCATATTTATTCCCTACTGTTTCCAAGTTTATTATCAGTTGCCTCATTTTTTCATGCCAGCAGTGTTTGCCCTGTACATGAAAAAAAGAGTGCAGGGGCAGCCAGGACCCTTGATGTCTGCTTGGAGGCTGAGGACAGTTCTATTGTAACTATGGGACCAGAGTTACCCAGTTTAATAGAGATATGTCTGATATGCAACATGATCTGCAGCCACACTTCTGGATGGCAGTGTGAACATACTGCAGCCATTGCCCTGATCATTTATATTAACAAGAGAAAAAACAGACTTTGAGAGCAAAGGGAGAATCAACACACAGAGAAATTACTTTTTTTGACTCATGGGCCTGATTCTCACTGAATTAACTTTACCACCTCACAAGCTTTGCTATACTGCCAGATGTATAAAGTGATCTCAGTGATATCAAAGAGATTTTAATTTCTGTTGAATTACTGCAATTTCTTGAGCTCATTTTGCAGACAGCATTTTGAGGTGAACAAAATGCATCTTTGCAAAATCTTTTCAAGTCAAGTTGAGGGGTGAGAAGCACAATATGAGGGGCTTCTTCCATCCCTGCCTCCCCACCTTTCTGGGAAGGCTCTGCATCAAACCCTACCATGTCTCAGCATGGGTACCCTGGTGCGATGTTTTTGAGAGGTAAGACTACCAAGGTTGATTTTAGGGAAGAGAGTTAAGAGACATTCACGAATCCACAACACTGTGAAACCAATGACAAGCTTCAGCTCTGATTCACATCTGTGGATAATCCCAGTGAAGTGTCCGGAAGTCCCTATATATGGGTAGCTGTGATACGCTGATTATAGTGGTCCTTTAACAGCAATGCACAAGCTAAAATTTTGATGGGTCAAAGCCTTGGGATTTCAGGCCAGCATTCAGAGTAGTACCTGAGCAAATTCTTAGTATTAACCATGCATGTTATTAATCTCTATCAATTAAAAAGGTTAAAGCTGAACTTAAAATTAAGTCTATTCTTTGAAATAGACCTAAAATTAATGGAGAAGTGAGGTAAAGAGAAGAAAATTAATTTTAAAAAAGTTTTGGGATATTTTTGTTGTTTCTCCCTGTTCAGGCTGTCCCCAAAATGCAGTTGCCTCAAGTGTGGATTACCCTGACATATTTTCCCTGCAGTATCTCATGACAGCTGCTAGGAAGCAAAGCAAAAAAAAACCTAAAAGGAATTGTGAAATGTTTGAGACTGGATTTAGAGGAGGAGGTAGATTTGCTGATACCCATCCATTCTAGAGCTGCTAACTGCAAATTCCCCAGTTAGCCACAGTCCCTTGTGTTGTTACAGACTTCTCAGCTACGGCTAACTAATAAAGTCAGGATTTCACTTAACTTAGCAGATAAAAATTAGATCAACGTGATTTCACCAAAAAAAAAAAAAAAAATCTACTTTCCATGGAGGATTGGCATTTAAGATGGCTTATTTGTTATAGTTTAGTAGACCATCAGCTTAGTACAGCATGCAGCATAGCATTTTGGATTGCATCACCCCTGAACAAGTGTAGCCCGAGGCTGCCATAACTATCAGGCATGACCTGCTATTCACCGCCTTGGATCCATCACTTCAGTAGAAAATGTAGGACATGTTCTGCTAGCATGAAAATGACACCACTACCTTCAATACAATTAAGGTTGAGTTGTCTGTCCTCTGAGAACACCCTGCTTCAGTGTTCATGGTAATTTAGAATCGCATCAGGCTACCATGGTCATTGCCAGTAGTTGAGAGTTTCATAGGTCATCTTCCCAAAGTGAAATGGCTTAAAATTGAAAGGAAAAAAGTTCAAGGTGGCCATAACGAGCTCTCTGTATTTGTATGTAGCCCTGACATGAACAGTTATTAACAGGGGTAAGTGCTACTGGTAGAAATAGGGCTTTTCTGTGTCTCTGCTCTGGGATTGTCCAGATAACATTATCAGCAGGCCACCCACTGCTGAAAGTGGTATTATTTCTCACTGCAGAAAGGGCCTTAGAGAGTCCTTCTTTAATTTGAACATTCCCTCTCCCCCCAAATTAAAGCCTTTTGTTTCTCATTCTGTCTATAGAGAAAACATAAAAGACAACACTTTGTCTTCTCCTCTACAACTGTATTTTCTGTACTTGAAGACTGCTGCTATATCCTCTCCTTGCCTTTTTTTTCTCTAGAATAAAGAATCAGAATTCCTTCATCAGTCTCTCTTCATCCATATCATTCAGAAGCCTTATGCAATTTCTCCATATCTTTCTCAAAATACAGAGCCCCAAACTAAGCACTATATCCATTCTGAATAAAAGGATGATTTCCAGGCATCCATTTTTTTTTGCATAGCCTAAAAATATTGACCTGTGGTTATCTTATAAACCATGACAAACCCTAAATTCCTTTCTGTGAAAATGGTACTTAACCCTTTCTGAAGGACCTTTCTGAAGGTCTTTTTCAACCTGAATACAGAACCACCATCTAAACTTTTCTCCTATTTATCCATGTAATCCTGAACTCCATTTCCAATCTCTGTGTGCTTTCATATTTTCACCTTTTTCATCTGAGAATTTAATCAGAATATCTTCCACTTTACCTTCCTTTTGCCATTTTACATAGATCTAGAACCCAGAACCAGCAGCCTCAGAGTTTCCAAAGATATTGCTCCCATCTTGACAGTAAACCATTGGTAGCTACAGTTTGAGTGTAATTTTCTGTAGCTCAACCCTCACTGTAGCTGTTGTCATTTATATAATCTAAGGGCACAGCTCCTGGGGAAAGGTTCATGAAATAAACTTCTAATTTTTAAGAACTTCCATAGCCATATAGCCATACTACCTTCTTTTAAGAGGGTAACATTACATGCAATTCAAAACAACAAAGCCTACTAAAGAGTTGTACTTTCACACAGTTTATGACACTACTCTGGCCATTTCCTTGTTGGTCATAGCCATATTGACTCCCATATTAATAGATTAGCTTGAGCGCAAGGCCTTCTGTTTTGTAAATGAAGACAAGGTCTACAGGACAAAGTGACAAAGAACAGCTCATTGCTGACATGCTCATTTTTTCAAGCCACAATTACTTCTGTTGCATATATCAAATCAACAACAAGCCTTGACATTCCCCCACATAAGCAGTACTCAGAGAGCATTTATATATATATAGTCAAAATTATAACATCAGCAATGTGTTTGACTCAATATTATACCCAGAATAAAGACAATCTCTGTGACAGAAAGTGTATAACCTAAATGACAGATAGCAGACAGGATGCATGTAGAAATCTCAAATGAGAATAAGGAGATGTTTTTCTTCTCACATTGCTTATAAAATCACCTCACACTCCCATTTGCCACCTTCTCAGATACTGCTGTGAACACAAGATGCTGCTCTAAATTCACGTGTCACTTAGATGTCTACTGTCCATAAATCTAGTTTTGACTGTGTATGACTGAAATACTAGAAATGGGCTTTGGGGAGCAAACCTGCACCAATATGGATCATTTCCTAGCAGGCAAAATGGAGGACAAGTTCAAGGATACGAAAATGATCTTTAGGCTGAGAATGTGGCTTCTAACCTTTGCTGAGCAGAAATATTCTTGGCCATTTCCCAAGATGGGCTTCTCATCAAACAAATGTGATCATTTATATTGCCAACAATTTTGTCCATTAAATTAAAATCATCAACTTTTTTTGCTCAAGATCTGTTAAATATGCCTTTGTCTGCTTGGGTCATTTTCTATCCATTGCTTCTTTAAGAAATTAAAGAGTCATCTGCTTTGTCACATTGACTGTGGCACTTCAGCTGGACTATGAGCTTGTTCATCTTAGGTACATTCAAAATAAACTTGGCAGGTAGGACAATGGGTTCTGCCAACATACACCTGCCTCATGTCTCCTAAGCTGTGACATACTTCTTGCAGGTAAATGTCTAAGAAAATAATCCCACACAAACATAGCAACAACTTTACCTTGAGTGCGCCCAAATTTTTAATTGGTATTTCAAAAAGCCTAAGTGGGAAAATGTTGTCATTCCTGTTTTAAAAACCAAACACACCCAAAAGATTTTTATCAGATGTTTTTTAATTTGTTATTCACAGTATCAAACTCTGCTGCATTTGGGCAAAGGTTGCTTTTCCATGCCAGATGGCCTTAAATGCTAGCTAGAATTAAGAAAAGTAGTTCAGGAACTGTGTTAAGTCATGATTCATCACTTTGCTACGCATTTAATACCAGACAAATTTCAACAGAGCTCTTCAAGAATCTGCCTGGCGTTAGGGACGGGTAATATTAATACTGCAAAGTGAAAACTGGGGCTTGTAAAATTAATCAGTAATTCATTCAAGTGTTGACAGAGCAGGAGGAAACCACCAAAATCTTAATAATAAGACTAAATTTCAAAGACATCCCATTGTCATCATGCTAATGCAAGCACCAATTTTCCAGCCCCACCCCAGCTTATTACAATTCCACCAGGAACAAATTTGGCATGGCTGATTACAGCTATGCTGGATATTCCTCCTGATGTCTGTGCTGTGTGCCATGGACATACTCCCAAGGACCTGAACCAGGCCAAAAGGGCAATCCAGCCTAGTCACAGCTTGAAATCAGAGACAATGTCCCTGCAAAGCATGGCTGAGCAGCCACCATGCAACCTCTGCAGGATGCTCAGCCTGAGGTGCTTCAGGACATCACTGCATGACCCCACAGACCTATGTTTTACACCTGCTCTACTCCGTATATTACCAATCAAGTATTTTTTAACAGCTCAATCCTAGGATTTGGCATGTGACCTTGGGATACTCTTCCCTAGAGCAAACTTTTTTCTAAGAGAAACTTGATCATCTGAATCAGTTTTATGACAAGTCTCATTCTCATGATATAAAGGCCTTACTGTACGTACTGTATGGGCTGTGGCAACACACAGAAGTCCTAAAGTTTATGTAAATTTAGGGCTTTACTCAGTAAACAAGAACTTAGCCCACAGCATAGTGTGAAATTTTCCTTTGGAAAACTTTTCCTCTGAAACTGTTTGAGGTCAGCCTCCACAGCAGCAGACACAGTGATGGGGAATGACCCTTCTTTACTCACTGCATCAATTTACTGTCACCACTTCTGTTGCTTGCTTATTTTCTCCTTAGCTGTTTGTCTTTTCCAGCCCTTTAGTTCACTCATGTGAAAGTACTGGGGCAGTCATTCCAAAAGAAGAAATGGAAAGCTGTAATCAAAATGAGTGGGATGAAATTTTTCTATCACATAGATTATTATCACTGGTTTTGTGCAAAGAATATGGAAAAAAAGATGTTGTACTGATATACACGGGATTCCCAACTTCAAGACAACAATGATTATTTGGTTTCAACTTCACAGCTAGCAATTTAAAAGATGCAAGTATGTGCACAATTGGGATTTCCATTCTCCTTCTGAGAAAAAAAAAAGTTATCTTCTTTTTGTTTCCAACATACTCCGTGCCCTGCACATGAAGAGCAAGCCTGAAAATATAAAAATGTTCTGTTTGCTTGCTTTTTAAAGGCTTTATGTTAGAAAAAGCTTGCAGACAAAAGATTTCCTCTCCAAGCATTTTAGATGAGCGTCACTTGCAATGCTAGAAAATAGTGCTTGGAAAGCTTTATAAGCCATATAAAAGATTGACTCCTAGTGCTGCAGAATGAAGCATTTTTAGCTTTCTGAAGTACCACACAGGCCAATATTTGACCTTCTTGAAACAAATTACTAGCTACGTCCTTTGATGCCACCTTTCGGACTTGATGATCCTAGAGGTCTTTTTCAACCTAAATGATTCTATAAGAGACAGCTCAGCTGTGTATAGAGGTGCTTGTTGTCAACAGAGATGGCTGAATGGCTTTCCCATATGCCCCTAATTTGCAGATTTTTATTTTCTTTCCATCTGAAAGTAACTGACAGGAATACTCACAAGTAAACCATGGTACATACATATACATATATACATATTTATTGTCAGGGATTGCCCCACTCCAGCTGCTGGTACAGACCTCCTTCCACATACATCCACATGGAGTGGATCCTCACTGTAACTGGGCTTGGACATAGACTATCCTGTAGCTGGCCACAGATCCTCGTTTTCCCCATTGCCTCCTGCACAGAGACACACACACATGCAAATGGGTTTCTCAATCTACTGAGACCACATGACCTCTTGGATGGTTGTCCTGGATCCCCTGGTCCCTCCAGTGGCCAGCTCCTCATGCTGTCTCACTTTCAGACACACGTAACCGGGGCTCCCAAATCACGTCATCTCCTCGCCAGCTGGTCCAGCTTGATACTCACTAGCAATCCCACACAGGCATATGGCACCACAAACACACAGACACTCTGGCCCATAGTCCAGCTGATGGCTGGCAGTGAGACCTCCATATACATACGTGCGCACAGAATACACAGTCTCTCAATCAAGAAAATATTTAGAAATAGAGTTAAATAAAAAGTCGTGTTAGGCTATGCTGACCAGATGCAAAGCATGGCCAGAAAAGTGTTCTGACCAGTCACTGTTCGCACACAAGCAGCTCCTTTTATCCTCTTTCCACTTATTTTTACAGATTCATCTCTCTTCAGACCACCTTGATCCTTTCCATTCCTCTCCTTCAGTTCCTCCCCTGAATATCCCATAAAAAGTCTTGTACTTGTTCTTCCCCAGAATCCAACATTGTCTTATACCCACCAAGCAGGCAGTGAGCCTCTCAGTTTGAAAAGTGCTCTGGAGAGCCTCTCCCCTTGAGTGTCCCCAGCCCCTGGGGCCAAAGGTCCCTTGTGACAGCCTGGGGGGAGATGCTTGTGTCTCTCAGTGGGTTACTGGGACTCCCTCCCCTGCCATTGTGCCCGATGACACTCTAACATAGTGCATATCTATAGGTTTATCTGGTCTTCATATAGGCTGCTGCATCCAGTCAGACCACATGCAGTACAGAAAGAGGACTCAAGATGTTCCTAGTATCAAGAGAGCCAAGTAAAATTTGCAGTGAGGGAAGTCACATGTTCTGATTCTGCTCCTCCCTTCACGAGCTTAACTAAATCAAATCTCTAATTTTAAGAGTTTTCAAGCAGTTCAGTGATAGCAAATAAACCTAAGCAATGGTAAACTTACGTTCACTTTGCTTCATTTACCTTCATGATGTACTTAACTCTTTTCTTAAACAAACTTTTGAGTTAATTAACAAAGTGACCTTGGCTAGGTCACTTAATCTCTCTGTGATGTTCTTCTCCCTTTTGTACAATTAAGACAATAAAACAGTGCACCCACATGGGTATTGTGAAGCTTAATTAACTAGTGTGAGCAAAACACTCTGAGGTTCTGCAAGGGAGAGCAATGTAAGCATAGAAAATTAATGTTAGGATGAATATTAGACAATAACCTGACACAGCATCTCTAAGTGAAGAATTTGAAAAAACCTCACCACAGATGAGATTTTCCAATGCAATGAAATTAGTTTTGCAGCAGTGCCTTCAGGTTCAGTGTTGTGGCCACAAGCATGAAAGAGGGGAGCAGTCCCAGGTTAATTGCTCAATTCAGTACATTCGTTTACGGTTGGACTTGATGATCTTAAGGGTCTTTTCCAACCTAAATTATTCTATCATTTGCAGAACAGGGGTTTCACCCACTTAAATACCTATGTCAAGTATCCTCACCTATATCCATCTAAATCTTCAGAGTCTTCTCAGCACTGTCATTAGAATAGCAGGTACAAACTGTCCCTAAAATCTGTTCAAAATGGAGCATCAAGCATCCTGGGAAGTTCTTTGAACCCAGTTTCTTTTATAAATCTGGTCAAGGTTCATCTGGTGATCTAGGTATGCTTGCCAGATTTCCATTTCAGGAATATCTTAACCATGGCTTTTGACAATGCATTTTGTTTTCAGGTTCTAGTCTCATGCAAAGCTTGGGTGAAGCTCAGAAGGTGTAGATATTAGGAAAGAAATTAAAGACAATATCTACACCACCCAGAGAAAGAAGAAACTGTAGAATGCCACATAGTAACAGTAGAAATTGATTGTGCAAAATTTCCATACTTTAAAATAAGGGGGTTTTGTAGTTTTTACAATATTTTCAATGACTTTACCATAAGCATCTCAGCTGTGTAGCTGATTAACTTCCCTGATTTTGACCAAAAAACCCCAACCAAATAATCAAGCCATGAAGTTCTGCTTTTCGATGAAAGACATAGCAGATGCCAGGTTTCCTAGTGATGCCATGGTCCTTAGAAGCCAGGTGATGCACAGTTAATTTTTAGACAGTTTCCAGGCAACAGTTGGAACTAACAGAAGGCCATGAACAACTCCTTAATTTTCTTTTCTGAAACTGAGCTACTGGATCTACACTTCAGCTATTTTTCCATCAGAGGTCTTAGCCATGGAAAGAGGATCATACAGCATATTGGTTAGATTAGATAATTGATTTTCTTTAGCAGCTCTAAGTATTCAAAAAAATCTATTCCTTTGTAAATATAATAAAAAATAGGTCTTTCAATTTTTCATTTGTTTAGATCTAAGAAATTCTACCTGCAAGAAAGAAGTTGAACAAAAATCTTCCAGCCATTTTCTGGTATTGCAAAAAAATATAAGCTTTTGATTTTGCTTTTTGTTTAGATTTTCTTTTATCCGTCATTTCTGTTTTGACACGTTTCCCAAACTTCTGTTACCAACCATTCTAATCATTACCATTAAATTATGAAGGATGGTTTGATGAACAATGGAACACTCAGGTATACTACAGTTTTTTCTGTTTCTCTCCTTTGCTTTCACCAACAAACCAACAGAGTTTGATAGGCTTACAAAAGAGAGAAAATGGCATGTTTGTCTGCAATAAGTGGGACCTTGAAGATCAAGATGTACTTTCCTCTAATATTGTTCTATAGTAATGTCACTTCATACTCCAAGTCTCCCAAAGTCTGAGGTCAACATATAGGAAGAAAAAAATAAATAGGAACAAATGGAGGTTTCCTTTCCTTTTTAGCATTTCAAGTAAAAAGAAATGGTATGTCATGTAATCTTGTACGTTTAGTATATAATCATCATCACAATACCTCTCTCACAGCACAGGCAACAACTGAAGCTCCTTATCTGGTGAGATCCATCAGTGTGATCTCATCTCTACAAAGAACTGAATTACACCACTACCACAAAAAATGTGAGCCCAGTGTTTCAGACGTGAAATGTGAAAATTCATATCATTTTTTGTTGCATAAGGAAAAGGGAAGATAGGTACAAGGAAAAGCTCTAATTTCCCTACTTCACACACTGTACAGTACTGCACTGTAATGTGTCATTGTCTGCAGACCATTAGGAACCTGAGATTATTTTTACTGTTACTTATGACTGTTACTACACTAGCTTCCACACAGAAGTTACGCTGTTCATCTACAGATCCACTGTGCTCAGCACTCCAGGAACACAAAAAAACAGATTGTAAACCTGGGGGGTCAAGTCACTGGAAAGGAGTTTGAGAGCCTGCACTTACCTCCTAGGGGTTCTTTTTAATACTTCTGGCATTAGTATCATCATAAAGTATAATCTGCCACATAATGAGAGGGGTGCTTGAGAAGTTGAAGTGATACAATATACAGGAGTTTGATGCTTTGCTAAATGTCTTATTCAAAGCTAAGCTGAGAAGATACATCCTACTCCAGATTTCTGTAACATCTGATATTTCACAAACTTTGATCAAATATGCCTGACATTATATAGGAAAATGTTAGTAACTCCATGATATTTGTGACAAAACTTTAATAGGCAGTGCTTGAGGACTATATTTTCATATATGTTGACTTTGAAGTCAACATCCATATTGTGCCCATGGAGCCAACTGTGAGTCCCTGAAGATCTAACTCTGGCTCCATAACTGATTTGAGCTGACCTAAGTCTGAGCTGCTATCAGAAGAGATAGTTCTAGACCCTGCTCTCTGATCACAGCCACATTCCCTTCCTTGTGCCAACACAAGATGGCGTGTGGATCAGATCAGGGAACTGATCTAGCTGAAAACCCAGAAAAATCCAACTGAGCAGATGGCTCAGTCACATCAAAAGGACCATGAAATTGGTCTCTCAGGTTCAACACTTCTGCACTATGCTTTGGAAGAGCTGTGCTTGAGGTAGCTGGGAGATAAATGAATGAAAGGAATCTTGGCTATGTTGTGCCTGTTCAATGCAGGCTGGTTGAGCAAAAGCCTTACTGAGCTCAGAGGGCTTTTGCTCTCCCCTGACAAGGTGGCCCAGAGCTCACCCACAGTCTGCACTAGAGTGTGTCCTTGGGCAAAGTCAGCAGGAGCATAGGCTTGAGCTTGACTGACAGCAGCACTAAAGGGGCACCCCTAGCATGCTGAATTTTGGGAGAGGTTTGGGAGTTTGTAGTCCCCTGTCTTCGTCCTGTCTATTTGTCCACCTTTTAACTCTTCTATCTGCTTAGATTATGAAGCTTCTGTTACAAGGACTATGTTTTCATAAAATAACTGGGTATTACAAGAGTAGAATTCATGCCCTGAGGACCAGGGCTCTTCAGAAGAGCCCCTTCCCACGGCTTATCCCTAGAGGGGGTGATTGGGAAAGTTCTTGGTTGTAATTGAGTCAAGAGTTAGAGGGAAATCAGGATGGAAAGCTCTTCATGATCTGAAGGTGACTTGGAGGGAAGGCAAGCTTCAGGTAAAGTTATTGTAGAGGATTAGGGGCTTTTATTGCACAGCATCTCATATAGTCCCAATGGAACCTATGCAGAATGATCAGGAAGTGATCAAACCCCACTGATCTGCTGAGAAAAAGTCAAAAAATGAGTGACTTACGAAAAGTGGCTGTACTAAGCTTCAGATTCAGTTAACACTTTTAGAGCCTGAAGTCAAGAAATAAGTGACTTGTGAAGAGCAGCTGTACTAAGTCTTCAGACTCAGTTAATGCTTTTAGAGCCTACTATGGGACATATTAAGAAACCACACATGCACTCTGTTGTTGTGTACGGACTGAGGCATCACACTTGATCACTGAAATTCCATATGCATTAAGAGTCTTTACACCTCTAGCATTACTCTTTAAAAGAACACAAAATTAATTTGCAGTCCTCTGAAATCTGCACAGTCAGATTAAGTGACTGTGGAGACCTCAGGTTTTCTTCTCATATGTGGGTCCCCATTCTTTATTACCTACAAGGGTGAGATGATGCCAACAGTTTTCCTTCCCCTTGAAAGCTATGCAAAATTTACATCTCTTTTCAGGTGGTCCAGACTTCAGATATTAAGGAACTGAAGTGAGAAATAATTTTTAAACCCCACCAGGCTGGCAGGAAACTGCATTGACCCCAGAAAAGTCTTACAGCTGTGTTGACCAGCTCTGACAAGAACCTGTAACACTTTACCTCTCAAATTGGTTTCTATTCCTTAGGGATGTTTCTGTCAAAGCTGAGTGCCACTTGCAAATAGACACTGTTGCATTGTCCTTGAAAAAGGTACATAAAAATACACTTAAAATTTTTATAAGTCCTGCAGTTTACTCATGTTAATTACTGTACATGACATGAGAATGATCAACTGTGATGATATGTGATTAGTGATTAATGAACTGCTCACCAATGAAATACAGGCCTTTTGTTCTGGCACAGCAGGAAAGGAGGACACGGGCTTGATGAGCTGATGATATTTCTTTCAGGCCTGTTTTCTGTTATTCAATTGTTGTACTCCTCTATCACATATGGAATATTCATGCATACAGAACAGATCTATGAATATTGCCCTCATTACAGTTGTCCTTTTAAAATGGTTTTTAAAAATGACTGAGACAAGTTCCTTTGTTTATCACTCAGTTTTTAAATTTCGCAGTTACAGTGCCATAATCTTACAGTTTGTCTTCATAAATATACTCATTTTATGACCATCCAGGACAGTATCTGCATTAATATTGTACTGAAATGCAGTGATTTGTGGTTTTGTCCTTTAACATTAGTTTTCCTGTAAAAACAATCTAAAAAATCACCTTAAATATGTTTCCTCCTTTAGCAGCCCACAATTCAAAAAACAAGATAATACAAAGTATTTTAATTTTAAACTGTCAGTTTAATTTAATAGAAAAGCATGGTATTTCTTATTAATATTCTATATGCCTAATGGCTCTAATAAGCAATCTGAAGCACTGCATGGGCAGTTAGGAAGAAAAAGCCTCAGTATATTGGATCCTTTGAAATGAACAGATTATTCTGACATGCTCAAATTTTACATGATGCACTTAAGAGCTCATCTGTAAGCAGCTTTCTGCACAGTGTTCAGTGAAACAGAAAAAATGTCATCAAAATTACAGTAAATAGTAGTATTTAGAATTACATAAGAAACTACTATTATTGCATCAGCTTCTGGTCTTAATTACAATGTGTTTGTGAGAACAAGCTTGCGGGCCATTTATTCATCCCACCTCCATCTCTTCCCATCCCTGTCTTCGTTATGATTACCTTCACCTCTCTCCCTCTCTCTTCAGGGACATGATTTAATGGTGGGACAGTTGCCACATGGCTGAAGTTTGTCCCAGGATTCTGACATGCAATGCAGATGCAAGAAATGAAGTTGAAGTTTCACCTGTGAAAATAGTGGGATGTTCTCTAAAACTGGAATTATATCATTTTTCTTATCTTTGTCCCAATCAGAAGTTGCTGTGAATAACCAAGTAAAGT
This sequence comes from Brachypteracias leptosomus, assembly GCA_013401335.1. Taxonomy (NCBI): domain Eukaryota; kingdom Metazoa; phylum Chordata; class Aves; order Coraciiformes; family Brachypteraciidae; genus Brachypteracias; species Brachypteracias leptosomus. Next base: position 25,448 of record VYZX01014890.1, read on the forward strand.
AGCAAGGAACAAAGGAAACAGAGAGATGCATCAGCTTTCTCCCCAGAGGTAACCACAGATTTTACAGCATTGATAAATACTAAAACAATCATACAGACTTTACACCTCCCTCAAGGAGCTATTCTTCCCACCTAGGATTACAACAGTGTCCTGCCTGCTGCCCCGAGGGGACAATCTTAGGCCAGTGACGTGTCTTTCTTCAAGTGTTGAAGTGTTACATGAGTGTTAGATTGGCCATGGAAAAAGCCAAAGCTCCAGCCCCAACCATCGATGAGCCTTGTTTGGGAGGGAAGCAGGAGAAGATAGACATGATCCTCATCTATCTCCTTTCAAAGCACTCCAGTAGCTCCACCATCTTTCTCAGTCTCTTGAGACAAACACTGTATTTTTCATTGTGATTGCCTGGCCAGTCTTTGAAAGACTGGGTAGAGGGCAAAGATGGAAAAGAAGTACCAGGCTTTCCAAATCATGCCTTTTTAATTGGATTCAATAAATAATTTCCCTCTTAGTGCCGTGGTGAGGGATTAGGTGGTGCAGATTTCCCCTAGGATCTCCCATACGGCATGCATGAACCATCCTAGTTGAGATGGAGTTGTCTGGCAAGACATTATTTCACAAGCACAGCAGGTTAAGGCATCTTTTTGTATACTTGCTCAGTTACAATCCTTACACATAGATTTCACCTCACAGGCATTCATCTGGCAAAGGAGACAATCATGTCCATATCCTTTTGTAAATCAAATAACCTGAATTTGTATTTCTGGATCAGGATAAAAAAGAAGAATATGGGCCTGGCTTATTGAGTCCTGTCCCCTGCAACCCCAAATAATCACACAGTAATTATCCAGGTCAAAAGGGTGTGCCAAATAACTTCCCATGACACAGGCCACAGAGTACTCCCTATCACCTTAAATCAACCTTAAGCTGCAGTTACACAGGAGAGCAAGTATATCAGCATTGATCTAGAATAATGGGGAAAAAAAAAAGGATTTAAAAGTGATTAAATAAAACTGCCAGGCTTTAATAGCTATGCCAAACAGGGCAAGGACAACTCTGACAATCTGATGGTCTCACCATCTCTAACCCCAATCTTGTAATCACTGTATTCATGAGTGTAGGACACAGCATGAAACATGCCACAGGAGGTCAGTTCCCCTCAGTCTTAAATCCTGCTCACTGCTCACTGGAGGAGGGGTTGGACTAGATGAGCTTTGAAGATCCCTTCCAACCCAAAACATTCTATGATAAATCCTGTCTATAGCTATGATCAATGACAAATGCATTAGAGAGAGACAAAAAGACCCCCAAAAATGCACCAAATATTCATCAAAGGAGAAATTCAGTGTCTTTATAGAGTGCAAATAAGCATTAGTCATAACATGGACAGCAGTAATGTATTGCAAACACAGAGCCCATCAGGCCAGTTTCAGATCCCCTATGTAACTTGAGAACCACTATATCAGAAGAATACCTCCAGCAACTTCTCCCAAACCTGATAGCTTCCCTCATTTTTCACTTCATATCTGCCTTACAGGAGCTATACTAATATCTGTCATCTCCACTTAATGTTTCCAAGAGACATTTCATAAGGGACACTCTACTCAAAGCTTCACTTTCATACAGGTAGATAAAGTCCCCTGCATTCTACCTGTCTAACGTAATCCATTATCTCTCAGAAGAACTATCACTAAAAAGAGTAGGACTCTTATGCAAAGAATAAAATACTCTTCTTGAATTTCCATTCCAGGTCAGAAAATATTAAATCAATCCATGCAAAATAATGAATAATCAGTCAAAAATAGCTAAGAAAAACACATCCCAGTATCTCTTAAGCATAATGGTTATTTTTCTGGCTGGATGATTAAAATTACAATAGACTGAGGAAGGATTGGAGCACAACTCTCTAACATCTGGGGATTTTCTTCAAACATCCAAGGTTGATGGATCTCTTCCAACATCCCTCCAACCCTGTGGGTCCCAGGCATAGTCAGTCATCAGTCTCTTAAGTCCCTGAGGATTCCTACTTGAGTTAAATACTTGAGGGGGGGAATGAAGAAAGATTTT
>VYZX01014903.1:0-15402 GCA_013401335.1 Brachypteracias leptosomus
GTCTGTTTCTTCTCATTCACAGTAATACCAATGATGTGATGAATGCTGACTCTGCCTAACATTTTTCTAAAGACTCGTTACTTTACAGGGGAAACCATATCACAGCAAAAAAGCTCTCAGTTGAAAGTCAGCTGTCTTGAACCTAATTTCCACCTCATATTACAGAAGATTCTGAATATGAAGAGACATATTAGTTAATTTCCCAGGTAAATAATTTCATGTAGAAGAACAGAGACAAGTGGAAATAGGATAAGAAGGGGTAGGAAAAGGTCTTTCCTGCCCCTACAATTATGAGGAATAGTTACAAAATGCTCATCCAAAATCACTAACAAAAAATCCCAGTCTTTAAAAAGAACCTTCCAATCACAGGTGTGCAGTCTAGATCACAAAATGCTGGGCCTATATTCAGCTGACATAAACTGTCCAAGTGCTGTTCATACGAGGAAACACGTCTGTAAAACAACATATAGAAGGGACCTAAACTTTGACAAGATGGTTTGTGAGAAAATTTCCATTTCTCTCACTTTCATTGAAAAAAAAATTTCATTAAACAATTGTTTGTTTTTTTTTAAACACATAGCTCTTTGGTATGTCAAACAGTAGTAGTAAAATACAGAAAATATCCAAGCATGTGGCCATTTCCTATAAAATTTTATATTTCAAGACAACATTCTAAGTTTTATGAAATGTTCTATATTTACTTTCTAACATCATGGCTGAGTAATGTCTTTGGCTGTAGGTTTTTTCTTTAATGAGTCAAATCTCATGAATTTTTAAAACTGATATTTAAATACCAAAGACTTAACTTTTTTTTAATATAAATTCTCTTCAATTCGCTTTTGAGATATCTAAGTTTTTTCTTCTAATTTCCCAAAGCACATATATAGCATTGAATAATTTTCGATAGGAGTACACTTGCCATAAAGCTGGAATACATCTATCTGTAGGCTAATACTCAATGGGAAAGATAGGTATATGACTTGACTTATGCTTCTATATAAGCAAACTATTTTTTTCTCATTGTCTAGGATAAGAGACAGAAGTGTTGTTGCCAGCAGAAGGAATGTTCCCAGAAATGAACAGTGCACATGGCCAAGTCTGCAGTACTTAGAGCTCTGCTTGTTGCCTGTGCAGCTTGTCCTGCTTGTGAATAAAGGAGCCCAGCTGAGCTGAAAGACTGGAAAGAAAAGGGCATTTCAGGCAGTGATTTTGTCATGCTGTGCTAGAAAGTATGTCTAATGGAAGCAAAGCATATAATTTCCATGTTGGTTGCCAAATCAGTGCCTAAGAGGACTACTTCTCCATTGCACTTCAGTGCCTGAATGGAGTGTTCCTTCATACCAAGTAACATTGGTATTTCATCCCTATGGTTACAAATATTGAAGCTCCTGCAACTCCTTTTCCATAATTTGCCTTTTCCCCCTCTCCCACAGAACCTTATAAACAGGTTTGTTTTGCTATTATTGGCTATTTGTGAATGTATTAAGGAGAAGCCCTATTGCTACATTTTATTTGCTTTTGTAGGCACCTAGATCACCAAAGATGATGAAGGTAGAGGTGGCAGCTGCATCCAGCATCAGCATTATCACATTATCTTACAGACTACTAAATAGGCATAAATTATCTGATCAGAAATAGAAGTGAGAACAGTGCTGATGTTCTTCAGAGATTTGAGAAATAGTTTAGTGATTTCAGTTTTAATTCAGCTGGCTGGAAATGGCTGGTTGAACTGAGGAAGCACTGTGCTAAGGAGGAGGATAAACTTTTGGCAGTGATCCTACTTCTGTAATTTAACACAGATATGAGTGACAAGAATTCAGACAAATGACAGAAATATTTTTTATATTTTCTTCAAAATGTCATCCCATAAATTCAGTTTAAGAAAACACCAGCAACTTTTTTTCCCTTCAAAATAAGTTGAGAAATTACAGAAAATATTTGCCAGTGATGTTGTTTTCTTTTTAATCAACTCTGTGACTATGTTGAAAGTAACACCAAAAATTAATCCCTTCTTAAAACTCTTGTTTCTTGTCCCTACAAAAAAAAAAATCATGTAATACTCTGTTTTTCTTCTTAAACACTATATATGTATTCTTCTTTAAATTAAAATTTTGCAGTTTAAAGGCCAAAAGAGCCTGGTGGAGGAGACAGTTTGTGAAAGTCACGTCCTGTGCCATCAGATCAAAAAAAGTGTATCCTCTTTTTGTAAGCCCCAGTTTCAGTGTGTAGTTCTTTGGTTTTCTTGGGTTTTTTTTAAAGTTACACTATAGCCCAGAAAGCCTAGCTCAGGTGTCTGGCAATGATATTCACAGGCCAATATGAAACTAGTCATGGTACACAGGCAGGTAGGGAGGAATTTTAACAGAAATTAGATACCCATATTATTAATAATACATTTTCCACTGCTTTTTCCAAGGACTGGTAGAGCCATAGCTGTCTGCATACCTGGGCAAGCTGTGTAAGTGTCAAAAGCATGGCAAATTTGTGAAGCTTGAGAAAGGATGTAGTCATATTTAACACTGCTTCCTGGATATATATTTCCCCCGAAGAGATTTCAAGCTGTCAATATCTTTCTAAAAATAAACAAACCTATGAGCAATGCAGCAATGGCTTTATAGCTGGTGATAAGAATGAGTACCCAAAGGCAAATGAACCCCTTAAGCTACTGACACATTGTACTTCTAAATTGGTGAGATGAGACACCTCCTTCCCCCCAAATTTTGACCCATGGGCAGAAAAGAATCAAATGTACTGTTTTATAAGCAGAAATGACACTTCAAAGAATTGTGGGCAGAGCCTCAACTTCTGAAACAAAGAGCTAAGATGATGAAATATGAACAAATTAATTAAAACGGTGAGAAAAAAAAAGTCTAATGTAGGCTGAAATGAATGTTGCATGTGGCAGATGAGATAAATCATGATGACATAGAAAACACTTGCACAGAGAAGACAATGCCTTGACTTCAAAATGATTCAACACCATTTTGAAATAGAAAATATGACTCTTAGCAGGACCAGCTTCTGCAGAAGTGGATATATATACTATATAATTGCTGAAGCAGTGACGTTGCCTTTCTAATCTGTATGTCTTATAAAACTGTCAAAAACTTTGTGGGAAAGTCATAATGCCACCAGTGTGTAAATGAGGTGAGACTGTTTGACTTCTTAGGATGCAGAGAAGAACAAACTGTGTCTTTCTGTCTATTCCTTCTCCCATACTGTTTCCAAAGGTCAGATTCAACCCTTTGCTTTTCCAAGATCTTCCTAAAAGTGTATCTATTCAGACCTCTAATCTTAATCTCTCTGGACTCTTCACTATTACCATTTCCACTTTTAAAATATTCAGATTTTATAAAACAAAGCAATTATCCACTACAGGATTCTCCAACATTTTTTTTTTTTAAATTATTTTTGGCATCAACATTGTAAACTCGGGTGCTGTGTTACTAGCCCGCAGAATAACCAATGCCTCTTTGAATTTATTTCAGACTCTAGCCTTAGATGATATTTTATTATTCAGGACACAAGAATGCGTAAGTAATACCAAACTAAAGTTTCCTGTTCTAGGCAGCTCAGTATAGTGTCTCTATATGTAGGAGGCTACTCCTTCAATAAACTTCTAACATTAACCTATATCAAATGTTCCACAAAAGATGCTCACTTTCTCCCCAGCTGAACTCTACATTGCTGGCTTTAAGCTACAGGCGAGAGTTATAGCTAGAGCTATACATTTTTAGGATAATTATTCTTTTTCTTTTTCAATCAGCATTCCTTCAACAGCAGTGACCAGAGTATTCGCAGAAAAGAGATCAGCTCTAAAGTCCATGCTTTCATGAGGAGAAGTCTGGTGAAATCCTCTGAGTACAATCTAGAGTTTAATTTCTAGTGTATGAAGGTTTATTGTTGCATTAAAAGACCAAGCGCATTTTTTCTACAGAACAGAAATGGTGTAAAACTGGCATATTTATTTGAAATATATTTATTCAAAGTCCATTTTCTCATCTTTATGCTTGACCTTCCTCTTCTTCATTAATGTATTTCATTTGACCTCAGCTTGGCCCTATTTCTAAGACAAGATGAAAATGGCAATCAGGGTTTTTCCACCTCCTTTGCATATGAATGAACCACTTACAATCAGAGGAAATGTAAGGACAGCTAAACTTGAGACTATCCGTTCTGTGCAATCTTTTTTCCCAAACCGAAACCTATGTTTTGTTTGGGTTTTATTTTTTATAAGATAAAGATAAGTGAACTGACAAGCAAAGCTGAAGAGGAAAGCAAAGCAAAAGAATAAGCAGAAATCCAAAGGAAGACAACAGTGTAGTTATGCAAATTAGAAGGCATTAATGAAGAGAAAATAGCTACTTCTACCACCTACCAATGGTACTAATTGAAGGAGCATCTAGAAAACTTAATTTTCATACTAACGGCAAATGCAGGTTTATGCATGCATGAGTGATAGATATAAGGAAAGTTTGGTTGCTTAGATCTCAGTGCATAGAGGCAGTTGTAGAATCATTAATTTGAATTTTTACAGATTTTCCTGATTTTGTGTCCTGGACAGCTCTACTTAAAAAACATTCATGATTATCAATTTAGTCTATGCATAGTTTTGAAATAAATTGTATTGAAACATGCTGACATCGTATTATATTATTGACATTTTTTTCTAAATTGTGCACTAAACTGTGGTATTCATGTTTTGTAAGTAAATTGTATGTAAGAGTGTATTATCAGCACTGCAGATTTATGGCTGCATTTGAGTTTTTTAAGTACAATTTCTTTTGTCACTTCAAACATTGTTAATTGCTGCTCTTCAGTCCTACCATATGATGAGATCTCAGAAATTTTAATCATGAAAACAAGTAAAATTATTCCTCTTCAATTCCTCCTTCAATATTTGGATACAAAATGTTACACAGAGTTTCATATCTATATGTGATTATTCCTTTGTGATAGGTGGGCTGTTCAATTATTTAACAACATGCTTATAAAACTGTGATTTAATGATAATATATTTTCATTATTTTCAAAAGGACTGTTGTCTTAGTGATAGGAGATGAAACAACAAGAATTCTGTGCTGTAAATAGACCATCGCCTTTGAATTGTTCATGTAGCTGCTAGGATGTATATTACATCTTAAAGGAAGATTGAATGATTGAACAGATATATTGTACCAATGTAAAGGGTTTAATTATGTGCTTAGGTTTTAGAGATGGTTCAGTAATATACTATAAAGGGTATTTTAGCAAGAAAAGCACTTGGCAGTAGCTTCAATTGGTTTAGAACTGTGAATATTTGATAGGCTGTCTGTTGGAGACACCGCCGAGGAAAAAGACCTGCTCTATTTCAACTCCTTGTGGATTCCTCAACAGTAAAGCAGAGACATTTGATTCAGATTCTGAAGGCTAAGCAAAAATGGAACCTGAATCTGAATCTCTCATACCGTAAGTTATAACCAGATTTAGAAAGCAGGAGTTTTCTCTACAAACGTGACACAATTACACAAAATGTGCACATGATTTTTACTTGTGTCTCAAGCCTAGTGTGAAATGCATTGGATCACTTCACTGTGAGCTACAGCCATGAGTATCTTGTTTGGATGTGCCACATTATGAAACCAAGAATACTTGCTAAAAAAGAAGGTAATTAAAAAACAAAGAAAATCAGGTGATGTGAAAAAATATGAACTATGCCAACATGTTTGTTTCTCCTTTGTATTAATCAGAACAACATCCTTATGGGAATGTTTTTGCAGAAGTCTAGTCTTCAAAGCCCATGGCAGAAGGGACCTCATTACTTTTCTCTGCATTGCAAAAAGTCTGCTTTAAAGTGCCTCTTTGAGTCTGGTGATACTGCATTACATTTAAGCTCTCCATTCTTGCTATCCAAGCTCAACAAAATTCCACAGTGTCACCTACAGATCTGCTTCAGTTTAATTTTATACTCACTTCTTTGCTGCCTCCATTTACTCTTAAATTTAACTCTTCATGTCTCTTCTTTACCTAAGCACTCATTTTAGCTTAGCTTATTCATGAATAATTCCTCAGAGGCTATGTGTACTCTCTATTTTTTGCTTGTGTGTCCAGTTGAATTAATATGAATACCAGTGTATTGTACTGACCTCTGACTAGGGGTCTATCTTCTAAGGAAGCTGTAAAATGCAATGCACCCATACAAGTGTACGACCAGTGATGACTAATATGAATGAAATAAAGAAAGATAATTTTAAAATAGCATTGTGTTGGAACTAAAAGACTAATATCCAAACTGTATGGCTGATTGAAACAAGCTAATGACATTCAGCAACCAGTCCTTCTTAGTCTTCCGTCTCCCCTCCAGGTTTTTAAACGTATTTGAGTTTGTATCCAGACGTTATGACTTGCAGACATTTGTGTTTCAGGAGTGAGATGACTGTAGAAAGTGCTGAAGAAGGCAAATGTATGCCCTGGTGATATCAAGTAAGAAACCAAATGGGCTTACTTTCCACCTTTGTTTCAGGTGCTGGCTTACTTCTGTATGGCTAGGTAAAGACTTATTCTCTATTCATTCCTGCTTAATTTCCTTCCAGGGAGAAGAAAAAATGTGCTGGGCTGGCAGGTGTAAAACCCCAAGTAGTGATTGTCAGGAATAAGATTTCTGCAATCCATTTATTAAAGGCTCTACGTTTTAGTCTCTGTAGTTAATTAGCCTGTCCACTTCTCCTCAGTACAAACACTGTGACATTCCCCAGCTATTTCGTTATCTAGAGACCATTTAAACCTGGTTACTTTGACCTTAGAAAGTGAAAGATCAGCATAAAATGTCTAGAGATTTCTAACTACTAATTTATCATATCCTGAATTCACTGAATGGGCATAATCAGATTTTTCTCCTGCGATTAAAAATAGAGGAGAGAATATCCTTTTCATGAGAAGCAGGTTTTGAAAACTCTCATGTAAGTATGTTGCTGACTGGCTTGGAGCAATGAGATTAACCAACTGGGGCTGCTAGCTATCTCTCTTTCTTTTCAGCTGCACACTTTATACAACACATTTCCTCTTCCTCTTCCTCTTCCTCTTCCTTTTCCTTTTTTCTTTTTATTCTTCTTTTTCTTTTTTCTTTTTTTCTCCTTTTTCTCTTTTTCTTTTCCTTTTCTTTTTCCTTTTCCTTTTCCTTTACCTTTTCCTTTTTCTTCTTTTTTTTCCTTCTTTTTCTTTTCTCTTTCTTTCTCTTTCTCTTTTTTCTTTCTTTTTCCCTTTCCTTTTTTTTTTTTTTCCTTTTTCCTTTTCCTTTTCCTTTTCTCTTTCCTTTCTATTTTTAATTCTTTTCTTTTCTAGGTTAGAAAACCAAAAGCAGACAAGCATTAGTTAATCTGCTTGGAGCTCATATTGAACAATTGTACATAAGTGCTCTCAACTGAGGAAAGTTTCAAATGTGCTCAATGCCAGTTCGCCACCTGACCACTTGTAGATTAGGAGAGCTAAAGCCTTATTAGCTGGGGTGAGGCTATATTTGTCTTTTGTTCATCAACCTGAAGAACAGCCCATTTAACTATTTGGTAACCAAGAAGGATGTGAACTACAGTTTGTGAATAATATTGAAATGATTCCCAGTTTTACTGTTTTTCATATATAATTCCACAGCTGTCACGATTAGATCTATATTAGAATTTTGAAGAGGTAATTAATTTTCTCTTCCTGCTGTGTGAATATTCTTCCAATTGCACTATCATCTCATGCACACTGTTTTTGGTGGTTCATGTTTAGAGTTTGTTTGTTAAAAGAATCAAAAGTTTAGAGAAAAGACATCTTTTGCTGCAGTTTTAGCTGTGGGCCACATTCTCTGCTGTTGTGCCTAAGATTTCTGGTTCTAACATGATGGCAGTAAAAAGTGAGGAGCTGATGCTTATAGGTGGATGTTTCTTCTTTTCTTGTTGTTTGTTTTTTTTTTTCCCAAGCATGAGTCAGATATGAAAAAAAAATATTAAAAAAAGGAAGTAACTTAAAAGGTATATACTTCAGTTTTATACACAGTAGTGATCAGATAAAACCCACAGCTGTCCCCTGAGCTCAGCTGCATCCATCACTGGAGTGCTGAGACATCTCCCAGAGTGGATGAAGGCCAGAGACAACTGAAGAAGGGTGAGGCTGCAGTGACCACATTCGCAGCTGCTACTGAACACCCACCACAGCCAGGTGTCCAACTTGATGATGACTAGTACAAACTACTAGCAATGAATTGAAGACCTGCAGACCATTTCCAAGCTTTTCATCCGTCAGAGGTGCCTTGCTGCAATGTTTTACACAAACATGTCTGGTCCAAATATGTCAGACACATATTACTAAATACTATTAAAATGCTAAACTAATTACTATTTGTGTACTTTGATACCAGTGCAATCTGCATTATTGTGACAAGTACCAAAGATCTCGGTATGCTTCCAAAGACCATGAAAGCAGTAACTTTTCCAGCCCATCTAGAGTAGCAGGAGGATTTCTCTTTCAATTTATTGAACATTAACTCTAGGCTCAGCAGCCTAGAGAGAGTACAATTTAATACAGCATTCTCGCACATGATGAGGCCCATATCCCAGCTCCACCACCTGTTAAGACACAACAGAGCTGGCAATCAGTTTTGAATAAGAGACAGGTAGGTAACAAGGGAGCAGGAGGGAATGGGAGTTTAGTTCAGTAATTTCCTAAGATGGAAGGCAGCTACAAAATTATTTGTTCTGTGAAAAACATGATATACCAGACTAACACTGTTGTCCTTGGGGCCCCATGGGTGTAAGTGTGCACTTTTGGCAAGGTAGTCACCTGAAGATGGAAAAGATAAGGTTCCCTCAGGCCGTCATACGGATCTAAGTGAATATTGCCTCTCAAATCTAGGTATTTATTGCAAGTGGTAGTTTGGATGACCCGACAAAGCAGGATTTGGGACTCAAATTTCCCTATGGTTAGTGTTTAGAAAACTACAAGTTCTATTTTCTAAAGAAAGGCAGTAGGGATTGAACTGTTTCAGTTACACATAAAAGTAACATAAGCACTTGAGATGCTTCCATATTCCTGGTTCTGTGAAGCTCATATTACTTTTCTTTTTTAATTTTCTCTCAGATGAAGAGCTGCGGCTGTGGTTCAGAACCACTCTTCCAGCACCACAGGCTAAATACCTACAGAGACAATTGCAGGACTTCCTAACAGCTCCTCAACCAAGCGAAGCTGTCCAATGGGATGAAGTCAGACTGTCATAAATAGATTCTGAGTGCTGTAATGTGACAGACCAGGTCAAACATTTTTATTCTGTCAGTTTGAATGACAGTGCAGACCCTAAGGCTTTCGACTGGCTGAGTTTTAATCATTGAGGTAATTTTCCACGTATGTTTTTTTTGCAATGCTGCATTGGAAATTCCATGACACTGAGCACAGACTGTTACTGACTCCTAAACCTCTGCCTAATTTAAGAGAGGGGGGGTTTATCAGAGGTGTAAGTTGTAAGTTAGAGTCCACACCCTGTTTGTGGCTGACACTTGAATGGAACATATAAACAGAAAGTTTCCTTGCTATGACGATGTGGAGTGGTCAGTAACTGCAGTACTGTACTAGACATCTCACATTAGGGAGCGTGGAGGAGTACTAGTAGCACAGCAACCATGAAAATACAAGGATGAAGTACCTTAGTACACTCCTGACCCCAAAGTATGTGGTATTTTGTGGACCATGGCAGGATCAGTTTTCTAATGATCACAGAAAACTAGCTTTAAATGAGTAGGAATTAGAAAGGTCTTCTTTTCAGATGGCTAAAATAAATAATTTTGAGTGGTTTTAGTAGCTGATTAGAAACAGTTCAGTTGCTATATTAATTTTACAACTCAGTACATTACCTCAGACATTGACATGGTCAGAATAAGAGGAGGAAGTATCTTGACATATGGTATGGAATTGCATTAAGAAGCACAAGAGATCAATGGACTTGCTTGCTTTAAAAACCTTTTGAGATCTGAAGAGGAAAAATGTTTTGGTTATTAGTCTTTGACATCCTTATCTATTTTATTTTGAAAAAGGGTCTTATGAGAACAAATGTGTAACTTCTGATTATATTTGCAACCCTTTCATTCAGGGTGGGCAATGTTGCAGAATGGTTAATAGTCAAGCAGGCCAAGGATCAGAGTCAAATAATCTAAGGGCTACTGAAGTCTCTATGCTCTCCTGTCAGCAAGGATTTTGGTAAAATATGTCTGTGTCTCAGTGCACAAAAGTAGATCAAGTGGCAGAAACACAGATCTGGGGCTGGATGTCATGACTTCTTACCAGATTCTACTCAGTATCATCTCATAAACTTGAGAGGATTATACAGCTATTGACTTTTTCTTTCAAGACTTTGGAAGTCATGGTAAAATTAAAGTTTATGCAATTTTGATTGCTGATAAGTGGCCCACAAAATGTAATGAATTGAAGGCCACTATAAACTGCATTTAACACTTGCTTTCATTCTAATTTGCATCAACTGCTGTGAGCAATGAGACTGCTACTATCAGGCTAATACAAGACTGCTGTTCTCAAACTTTGAGAGGCCAATTTCCACCTTAAAAACACTTAGCATTCTTTCTTTTGTTTTCTCTTTTCTGCCAAAAAAGGGATTTTAATTCCCTATGGTGGACACTGTATCCTCTCTCACCAGGGCACCCACCTCATTTAACAGTGGGCCTGCATTGCCTCTAGTGTTTTATCTGAAATATGTTTGAAGAAGCCCTTTCTGTCATGTTAGGGTCATCTAAACTCTGGCTGTTCTTGAAGGTCGTGCACAGTAATGTTCCTTCAAATATGCCTTCCCATATCAGCCAGAGAAGGAATGGGTATAATTTCTGAAGCTCTCTCTGCTTACTCCCCTAGGAAATGCTTTTAATTAATATATGTCAAGATTTTCTCCCTGATTTTCCTAGCTTTTTTTTTTTTCTTGTTTACTATACTTCAGATCATTTTTTTTATTTTTTTTTTGTAAAAATTTTAACAGTTCATTAAAAGAATGTGGTAATGACCTCATATCTCTTAAGAATTTGCCTTCTCAGAAGTCTTTGGACTTCAGAAAGCTCTGTTTAAAAGCAAAATAGGGGTTTTTTTTGTTTGGCTTTATACCTCATACATTCAAATGCATGGTGATCTTTTACAAAGGATTTTTTCAACCTTTTTAAATATTATGAGGAGAAAAATATGGAGGAAAAAAAACCCCACAAACAACCAGAAGTTGGAGAACACTATCCAGATGACACCCAACTAAACTTCTGCTTTTGTCAGAAAGATGACAAAATAAAAATTGAATATTATTGACAGTCTGGACCAAATGTTCGAATACACTCTAAACAACCTAGCACAATTCTTTTATGATGCTTTACCTCTGTATTTTTCAGTCATTTCAGGTGTTTGTAAGCATCATATAAGTCTTAGGATCCCTTCATTTCATGTTCTAGTGTTATTGCATTCTGTCACCACTATTAATACCATGAAACTGGCAGTGAGCACAGAGACGCATTTGATGCTTTAGAAATAATGAAATGTCACTCCTATTACAGAACAATGTGGCATTTAATGATTTAATGGGACTGTGTAAAGTTTATTTGCATTATTATTCCACTGTAATGATTTTTCCTGGCAGTCAAAACTGCCAAAATTATCACTGAATGTTAATTCAGATGAACTTTAAAGACAACCACACAGGGAGTGACCTGAAATGAAAGCTCTTGGTCCTAGCCTTCAAAGGAGGCTACCCTGGAGAGTGTCATTAGAATCTTCCTTTAACCTCGCAGGCTTCAAATCTGAGAAGATGACATGGTGAAAAAGATCCCACACACTGTGCAGGAGTTGTGTCACTCTCAGAAGCAAAAATTAGAGTGCCATAATTAACTAGCAGAGGGAGAAATAGCCCTGGATTTAAATATCATTAACACGGCTAATTAAATATCAGAAAATGAAAAAATGAAGGGGAAAAAAATGAAGATTCTACTTCCCAGTGATGGTAATTTTAGTAAATTTTACTCCTCTTTCAGTGTCACCTCTATTGAACATTAGCAATTCTAACAGTGTTGATCCTTTAGTGGTTTAAGTGAAGGTTGTCAGAGTGCATTACTACTGGGCTTTACAGCTGGAATGATTTCTCATATAAGAAATACAAATAAGCTTATTGGCATGTATATGATGATTGTGGCTGAAAGGAATAAACCCATGACTGCTGAGGTCACTATTATACCTAGCTCTCCAAATACATATAAATTCCAGAGTAAGAGTTTAAACCAGCAGCTTTTATTTAGTTTACACAGTGCCTGCTTTAGAATTGAATGACTTTTGTGGGGCTTTTCTCAGATAACACTTTATTGAATGAAAAATGAGATTTCAAATAAAGTAAAAAAAGAATGGGTTAATTTGTGAGAAAAAGTGATAATCTTTTTGGATATGGATTTTTTTTTTCCCTGTTATTTTATAAACATTTTGATAGTTTCGTTAGGTACAAATATTTTATATTCAAACTTAGCTAATGAAATTTAATTCCTGTGAAGTTAAAAACCTTCCTTAAAAGAAAGACGGTTGAGTTTAAGTATTATAAGAAGAGGAAAAATGTGAGAAAAGAGAATGATTTATTTCAAAAACTATTGGGTTTTGTTTGGAAGAGAATAGATACACGGTTTTACTCTGCCTATAAGCAGCAAAAAAATATGCTGCTATGGTTCTACTCCAGCCCCATTTGTGATTCCTTGGCTCTGTAACACAGATGGCACAAACCAGTATTTAAATCATGTGTGAGGATACCAATCAACATTCAATAAACCACAATGGAACAAATCTTCAGCTCTGTGGAATAATTGCCTTCTCTTTTCAATAAAACATGTAGACAGAAAACACAAAAACTCATCTGCTAACAGTTTCTTTTATTCCTTTAACTTATAAACCAATTAATACCAGCCCCACCTAAAAGCAAACCAAAACAAAACCCACTTATACCAGCCAAACAAAATGAGAATTTAGATCTCCCTAGCACCTGGAAACTAAACAAGTATTAAGAACATGAATCTCAAAACCACATACCAGCAATATTATAGAAACATCCCCAAAAAGACAAGAATGAAGGTGTGCATAAAAGTAATGTACCCACTGAAGATAGATGTCCATGTTCTTTGCTATTTTATTTGTTTTAAGCAATCTCGCAATACTTTGGTTGGAAGGCTAATTAATCTAACAGCAGGATCCAGGCTGAAATCTGCTCTTTATCCACTTTAATCATTAGGACCACAATTTTCTCAGGGCCTATGAAAAGCAGCCTGTGCAACTTAATTCAGCTCCCCTATGCATATGCATAAAGACAGAGTCTTTAATTACATGCTTGAACAGTATTTTTCTAACTAGAACCCTGGTGGACAAATGGCTTTTGGAGAAGAAATGGAAAGAATTTTTGGTACCAAGGCCTTTACCTTGCTAGCTGCAATAGGACAGACACAGAAAATGAAGCAGGGGAACATCAGGAAAAGTTGATTTTGTGAATGGGGGGAAGAATTTTTTTCCCCTAAAACTGTTGCTTGTCCTAGGGGATTTTTTTTGGCCAAAACCCTAAAACTAGGGTGCATTTCTTTGGTCTAGGTACTGAACTAAAAAATATATTATGTGCTGAGCCATGAGTCCCATCTAGTCAGCAACTAAGTACTCACACCTTCATATGTGCCTGGGGAAATTAGTGGATTTGCACAGAGTTGAAATCAGAATTTGCAACTAAAAATGAGACCATTAATATTTTTTAAAAGTATACTTTACTGTGCTGAGGGTTTGAAATAGGTTACTACTTTTCCACGGTATTTAGCATTACAATAGATATTAAAGATCTCATTCTTAGCCACGTCACTTCTGCTTTGGCCAATGAGACTGCTGCAATCAAGAGAGGTAAATAAATTTGTAGTGACTTCAATAGAGATCAGACCCAATCCCAATGTATGCACATTAGTATGTATAATATATGCAGTTAGCCATCATGGTACAATAGCTTGCCATCAGATGTAACACTGTTATTATATCAAAGGTGTGTGATTTATAGAAACTTTTTTTTGTTCAGAAGACTCTGATCTTACTTATTCTCTTATGGAGACTAAGGATTACTAGGTACAGAGTTATCGAAAGACATATCAAGGAGTCAGATGAATTTCCAGACTCAAGATGGTCACTAAAGTCTTTAGCCATTTAAAAATGAGATCTTTCTAGTAGGAGTGAAAGCAACTAGGCAATAGTAGGAGATCTGTACTTCCAAAGAGTGATCAATTTCAAGTATTTTAGGCACTTCTCTTGAGAGGGGATGTATGATGATCTGTAAATATAGTTCTGCAATACCCCGACTGTAGCTGGGCCTGGATGACTAACTTGCATTAATCACCTACATTTTCCTAATTAAATTTAGATTAACTGAATCCTAGATGCACATATTCTCAATGTGCTGTAGTGCTCAGACACCACAGAGCTTTGCAGAGAATGTCACCTCCAAACCATTAAGGATCTGAGTGCCTCAAATAACATAGAGCAAAACTAAGAGGAACTATGTCAAATAAATACATGGTTTTCCATCCTATGTTTTATAATTGGCAACTTTTTTCCACAGGGTTGTTTGCAAAGAAACAGTGTTGTCCTTTATAGCTGGAAATACTAGAAAAAATATCCTTTCGATTTTGAAAAAAATGTAAAAAAAAAAAAGAGAAAGGAAACAGTGAACAGGTCATAGGTCTAATTAACTGAACATTTCAATCAATGATTTATGAAAAATTGTTGCTTTAAATTAAAAAAGAGAGGACATGAGAAACTGAGCAATCACAAGAAGCTCCAAGTATTTTAGAAAACAAAAATCCGCTTTATGCAAAAATATTTCAACATGCCATATAAAATGCACAGCTGTTACTATTTCCAGAATGACTCAAGCTTATAACAAGAATCTATTGAGATCACTTTTCTCCTGTTAACTGGTAAGAAACAAAACAAAACCAAAAAATGCAAGTTGGTTTACTTGTGTGCTGACATTTCTACCATGAAGAAAGCTTTCTTATTTGCAGAAACAAGGAAAACTAGCCCATAAAGCACAGAAATTAAAATCTTCCATGGCAATGCTTTACCTCTGGGAAACAACTTTAGAACTAACAAACAAAGTCCCCAGCTACTGTTGCATTTGTATCTTGGTTAACAAAGCGCATATCACAGCCATCCTCAGCTGCTTTGTTTGTGCAGCACCAACAGGCAAACAAAAAGACAGGTTATCATTAAACGGGTCTTGGTGTCTCTCCAATGCAGTCAGTGATGTTTCTTAAGTTTAACAACAGAAAAATTGTATTGGAGGTAAAGTCTTTTCTAACCTACATGCAAAAGCTTTAGTGAAATACTATGAATGCGGCGGGAGATCAATGG
>VYZX01014910.1:15736-32465 GCA_013401335.1 Brachypteracias leptosomus
TAATGGTGATTTCTACATGGTATTGATAGGCACTGTGCAGGCAGATCCGATGCAGGAGTGTGTGCCCAGAGAGCTCATGTGAGGGAAATAAAATCAACAGGAAAATATTTTCAACGTAGTAGACCTTCTGTGAGGATAAAGTCGTTAATGTTTTAAACACATTTGAGGATTATCAGATAAGAAGTACGATGTAAGTGTGAAGTAATAACATATGTATGTGTATTCATAATATAAAATACGTTAATGCACCTCTGTTTCCATTAACTATCTTGTGTGTGTTAAGTATTTTCCGTGGGAAAATTAATCCTTATTTCCATTCTGCACTGGTATGATTTTAAAAAAAAATTTATTTAAGTTAAGGTAGGATCTGAGTATTCTCTTCCTGAATTAAGAACTTTGCTTTTAAATGGTGAAATAAATCCACATGGAATATTTTTTTTGCAGAATAACTGTAAAGACTGTTAATAACGGCCAGGAAAGGACTTTAAAAGTCTTACAGCTATTTTTAGGGCAAGTCTTTGTAATAGGGAAAATAATACTAAAAATATTGTGTAATTTAGTATGGAAATTTATAGTTTAACTCAGTAGGAATTTGTTACAGATTTCCTTGCTACCTGCTTTCATTCCCTCTTTGATATATGAGGAGGCATTCTGACAGCTCAGAGAGCCACTCTGACAGCTACACTTAAGTGATTTCCATGGAAGGTTTTGTAAGGGGATGCATGTCCTTTTCCCTGTTTTCCTGCTCATTCTCCCTTGGGGAAGGGAGAAGGGAAACCTCAACAGCATGGTGAAATCTGAAATTTTGAAATTATGGTTTGTTTTAGGAAACAATGTGAATTTTGTGAGACTTTCTTCTCTTGTAAGATCTTCAGCCTTTTGAAGAGACTGCTTGTAAGCATCCTTCAAAGAGCTGTTACTCCTGATGACCTCGTATCCATGGTTCTGGTGTTTTACATCTCTTGCCTGAAGAGTTCCCTAGGAGCTTAAAAACCACAGCTCTAAATTTGTTAAGTACAGAAGCATATCACAATCATCTATTTGTATGGATTTTTTTTTAATAATATCTCATAATATTATTTAAATAAATGAGAGAATGCTTGAGTTCAGTTGCTGAAGCATTCTATAGTTTTCTAAATTGCAAATATCACTATTTCTAGTGATAATGTGGCCTTCATACATCAATATGGGAGGGTAGATAAATTTTGATTGGTTACTTTAGTGGACTGATACTGCTTTTGGAAAACGAGAGATTTATTGAAAAGTTTGAAAAGTATTTGTTTTTCTGTTAGTCTCCTTTATATGGTTGAAATACTTTTTATATTTTAAATAAAATTGAAAGAGTTTGATATAGATGTTTGGAAACTACTTTTATTTACTATTTCAGATACATTTCTTCTCCACACGTCCTTACATGTTGTCCTTAGAATCACTATCAATCCTCAAACTTAACTTAGTTTTAAGTTTTGTTCTTAATGTCTAGCAGTTTAAACTGTATTTAACTTATTACAAATTGAATCCTTTAGGTCAGTTCTTGCTAGGCTGTCTGCTGCTCATCTCTACACTAAGTCTTGAGTTGAAAATGTGTTTCAGTACTCTTGAATGGAAGTATGTTGGAAACAGGATTGTAACCCAGTAAACAGAAAGATGAGACTAGAAACCTTGGTACTGATTGCAGTTTGTTTCTAGATTCCTGCATTTGAAAAGGTTATATTTAAGTTAATGTAAAGGAATGTTTGTAACTGTTGGAAAGAGAGATGCTAAGTACTGAAATAAGAAATAGTAATTTTCAGTTTATCATTTAGCTTTTCCATTTGTTTCAAGTTGTGTAATTTTTTTCTGAAGATTTCAAAACTAGAAATGATAGATTATTTTTTCCTATTGTGGAAAGGAAAGAAAAAAACTGATTTAAGCTGATAAACATCTTGTAATTCAGTAATGCAGTATATCAAGTCTACCACAGACATTGATATCAAGTGATCTGAACTTCCCCTTGACGTAGTTTCCTTTTTCTTTTGCTGTTTTTGTAGAACTTGCATATGCCCTCATGGCATGTATGACACATCTTTGCTTTCATTTCTAAACTCATGGTTGCTTTGCTTTTCAAATGCAGGACAGAATACTCTTATCAGAATCCAGCAGAAATTGTTTTTTGTGTTTTGCTGTTGGTATCCCATCAAAACTTGTGGCTGTCAAAGGAACATATTAAAGTTAGAATTTGGAGTGTCATTATTTTCATTTCTGCATATTTGTAATTTGTATTTCTCTAAATGATCTGTTGTTTTTTCCTAGAAATAAATCTGTGGACATACATGTTGAAAATAGACTAATTTTATTATGAAGCAGAATACTCCTGACAGTTGTTGAAGGTGTTAGCATGACTCTGGTGGTTGTTTTCTTTTTCATTCTCTCTCATAAATAGTCAATCAACATGCTTCAGTATGGAGCTATGAAAGCAACTTTCAAGGAATAAGACATATGCACACTGTTGCTAACCTCTTGGGATAGAGCTCTGGTCACAAGGCAGAGCTCAGTTTAAACCATCACATGGCTTCTGATGTTGCATTTGAAATGTGAGGGCAATTAGTTTAACATTGTGCAGATACAAGGGATAATTAGGCTTTGCAGTACTGCTGAAATCTCCAAAGAGCTTTCATGCCAGGATCCCTGAAAAGTTGATTGCTAACATGTAATAAGTAACAAAAGAATTATACATAGGAAAACAATAATTATTGAAAAAACCCTTGTAAATTTTCTTAATGATATTTACTCATCACCTCTCTGTAAAATAACTTCCTATTGCTTGTTGGAACAGGAAATTGGGAGGTATTTACTCTAAAAACCTCTTGGTTTTACACATCAAGTATATTTGCACAAGTGTTGTAATATCTGTGGCATGAAACATAATACTTGTGCAAGTGACCATGAAGACAAGATTGTTGAATAGCAGATTTTTCAATCTTTGCTTAGTCACTTGTGTGACACTGTGTGATGCTATTGACATTTGGATAAATAGGCTAAGCCTGCATGAGATGGAATTAGCAACCCCCAGTAATGGAGGTGCCTGCTGTAATAGTTGCCCTGATTTAAATCTAAACCCAGGAACAATATAAAGGAATAATGCATTCAATAATGTCTGTTCTTTAAAGAACGGTATTTTCTTGTCTCATTCAAGAATTGCTCATATTGGCAAATTTATACTGATTTTAAATCATTCATGAATTAAAGAATTAGAGCATTTTTCATGTGTTTATTAGATATGGTACTAGTACTTAAAAAAATGACTAGAAAAGTAGAAATTTAAACAAACTGCTGTATGTTGACAGTCTTGTTGGTCTGAGGACATTTTGTTCATTATCTTTTTAATCAGCTTAATCAAGACTCTGATGCTTTCCAGGAGCTAGTGAATTGGGCCTCTTGAGCAGATTATGTTAGTAGATACAGCCAGAATAACTTCATAAAATGCAACATGCTTGCTTTTTTAAAGAATACTGTATTTTAGGGTAATGGAATGGGTTCACTAAATTAAATTTACAATAACTAGACTCCAACTTATTGTGGCTTTCACTGATGAAAACAGCTGTATCTAGGCCATGCTGTCATTATTAACTTCAGATAAAATAATGTTCTTCCTAAATCACAAGTTCCTCCTATATTTAGCTCTCTTACTGTTCAGATATCCATTTAACCATTATATATAGGATATATGTCATATTTCACATTGCATTAAAGTCTGTTCTTTAAAGAAGCTGACTACTTGCTTATTACATCTTACTTTGGTGTACAGTGTAATTACTAAATGCTTGTTTCATGCCTACGAGTATGTTGTAAGACCTGGAATACTTTTATCATTGGAACTTCCGTTATAGTGTTAAGCCCTGTGTTTAGTTAAAATATAAAAATATTATGGAAATAGTGAAGATATTGTTTTGCCCTTCTGTGGCTCTGCTACTCTCATTACTGGTGGCAAAATGCTTTGAATTTTAAGTAAAGAGTTGTGGCCTATTTTTACCAAACTTAATTAAAATCCTTGGATTACTTATACTGAAGAAAATGTATAGGACTTACTGTAAATACTGTGAAACTTTTAGGCTAGACTAGTTGTGAGTCACTCAATAGTATCACATAGAGAAACATATGAAAACAGTAGTATTTGACAGTGTTTAAGAAAAATAAAGGGAAATAACTTACATCATGTACTACTAAATTCTTATAGTGCATGGAGGGAAGCCAATCAGAGTATCCATCCTATTTTTAGTGGTAATGTAGCCTGCATACATCAGTATGGGAGGGTAGATACATTTTAGTTGGTTACTCTAGTTGGCTGGTACTGCTTTTGAAAAATGAGAGGAGATTTATTGAAAAGTTTGAAAAGTATTTGTTTTTCTGTTAGTCTCCTTTATATGGTTGAAATACTTTTTATATTTTAAATAAAATTGCATCTTTTTCTTTTTTGATTATATGTTTTTCATTTTTAAATGGTCCAAATGGAATGAAAATAAGAGGATAAGTGTGTTAGAAATAGTATCATCTAGTGGATATTGTGAAAGTTCCAGTAAGGGAAAGTTCTCTTTGGGACTTTAATACTAATGCATATTCTTGTATCTTGTGTTTTGAAAGGTTTTATTTATTTTTTTCTCAAAAAGAAAACATAGGTGAGAGGTTTAGATTTTAAAATTATTCCTGGAAGGTCCACCTTAAACAGTTTTCCAAACTGAAAAAATTCAAACTTTTGTGTTTGTCTTTTTTTCAGGAGACCGGAGGCTCCCCTGGCTGCCCCACTCCCAGCAGGTTTCCTGGGCTGTGCTGGAGTGGCTGGGTAGCCAGAGGCAGGGAGGGCTCCAGAGGAGAATCCCTGGGGCTCACGGGGCCAAGGCTCTCAGGCTCCTGGCTGTGAGCCAGGGAATGTTGCATTCGAAGAGATGAAGCACTTCCATGAACCTCCTGTGTTATGTCTTTGTGCGGTTAGTGGAGAAAGGGGATTCCTCCCTTCAGGGGTGCCTGTGTGATAAAGCCGAGTAATCCTGGAAGACATGGGCTGTCTAAGAATTTGTCCAAAAGCCAGATTAAAAAAAGCGCCACAACTAAACATGCACACAAAAGCAACCAAATGTGTTCTCAAGTGTGGACATAAGGACAAAGCTACCCTTCTTCTAAAGGTGCCCTCACCTTTCTGTAGTCACCTAAGTTTTTCAGCTGGCTGAAGATGGGTGAGATGACTTCCACTCCTAGTCCCTTAGCTCTGATCACTTTTTTCCTCATCTTAAAATGAAATTATTATATTGTATTTATGTACTTTGCAGGATACATGTTTATTGTTATTTTATTATAAAAGTATTAAATATGTATAGTATTTAGGCAACTTGGTATTCTGCAGGTACACAAGATAGATAGCAAGTTGTCCTTCAGTGGCTGCATTTCTTCTAGGTCCACAGTTTGCTTCGGTTGGACAAAAATGCTTTATTTCTTCCCATTTATCTATATATAATTCTTGGTAGCTCTAGTAATTTTTCTAATGCAAATTCTGTTGTCTGAGTAATAACATATCTGACACACAGAATATGCTGGATTTTGCAAAAAGTTGCCTGGATTTAAATACATGAAGATAAAACTCATTATGGCTGAAGATAAATTAAGTCTCATGGACTTTTATTGTCATCTGCTAGAACAGTAGCTTGGATTCATAGATGTATTTCCTGGTTTATTGTTGATTGCTGTTTAGAATATTTGGCTACAGTGTGAATGTCTTACATATGGTGATTGATTACATGGTAACATTTTTTTTCATGTGCCATCCCAGACAGGCATTTTAACACACCTATAACTTCAACTTAAAAACTAAACTTATGTTGGTATTCAGTGGTATTCCTCCAGTAATTAAGGAAATCTGTAAAGTAGCTGTAGAACCTAAAAATCTGTGAACTCAGCTCCGATGTATGCTGAACTGAGGCTCACTGAGATCTTCACTAAACCTTGTTAAGGTATTTTTAGAGAATCATATGGAAATCTATGGAACAGAGACATAAGAGTTCAGCAACTAATTGATGTTTTGTTTTTCTTAATTTCAACAAGGTTAAAAGTACTGAATATCCATTTCAGACTATGCATGGTACATGGATTGGGACAAGTACTTCAGTGAGTAAGAAAGGTACTCCGGAAAGTATTGCTTGCATGATGAGGCTGTGCTTGTCCCAAGAGATAATACCTTTCAGTAAACTGGCTGATCTATCTGGAAAAAAGCGACAAGTTGGGCATACAGATCCTCCTTCAGATCTGAACTGGATCACATAATTGAAAACTAGAATCATGCATACACACATAAGGCAAAAGTAAATGTGTAATAAGCAGTGCTAGCTTTAGCTTTCATTATGGAGAGAATGCTTTTCTGTGCAATAGAAATGTTCTCAGGACACAGATTTTTATTGTCATTTAATTCTTGTTTTAAGAGTGTGGTGGTTTTTAATTTGTGTCCACTAATAAAGCCTGTTGAGATCTTTATACCTATAACCAGTTGTTCCTTTCATTGAAATCAGCTCCTGCCTTTGGAACACTACAGTACCACTGTAAAAATGAAATATATATTTCATAACTGTAAGGCAATATAAGATAGAAAAAAGTGTTGGTTTATGTGTAAATCGATTTGTATTTTGAAAGCAGTGAAAGGGATTTTTGCGTTTTTTTTGAGCCCTTACATTGTAGGTTAAAAAAGCTGAAAGCATATGGTAGCAATTTTTTAACCTCTCTACATGAGGTGCTTGTCAACGGAGGTCCATACGTCCAAAGCTAGTTAATAACAGCTGCAGGCCAAAGTTCCTTTAAGAGCTATTGCCGTGTTCCAAGATTCTCAAAGACTTTGAACAAGTGAAGTTGGCCACAAGGGAAAGCAGCAGGTCTGCATTCTGCTTGTTAAGTGAACCCTGTTTGAACAGAAAAAAAATGTGGCAGAAAGTCAGAATTTTCATGCTATAAAACTTGACCATAAAATAGCAGATAGGATTGGCTAGTAGGCTGCTGCAGTTTAGCCTAAACGAACCATTTGCTTCAATCTAAAACTTTATTTTGCTAATTGCTTCAATGAACATATTTAAGGGGTTTTTTTAGGAAAATTTGGAAGACTAATTGTACCAAGTACTATTTTTTAAAAAAGAATTCAGAGAATCTCAAAACATAGGAATATAATTCTGTTTGTGTTTATATTTTGTGTATGTAAAATATGAAGTAGAAAGGGAAGAATGTATGTGAAGAAGAAAAAGATTAAATTCTCTTGACCTTGTGCTGCTTTCTCAATTTTATAATAATTTCCACTTTTGCCAATGTTCTTTTCAAAGCTGTAGTGGATTATAATTAAGAGAATTCCCTCCAGATAGCTTTCCACGCAATTTGTAGTTGTTTTGCAGTTTGAAAGAAGTCCAGTCTTAAAATGTGAAATCAGTTTCTCAAAAGATATGGTCTGTATATTTTTTTCCTATTGGTTTAAAAACCTTCATGGTATATTAAAGCCTCTATCAGAAAAAGCTCTTTAGAAGCATTTAGAGGGAACAAGGTTGTCTGGTTGGTTATCTGCCAGTAATAAAGTATCAATAAACAATACTCATCATTGTCGTTCAAATAGAATAGAATATAAGGCAGGATGCTTGACAGAGAGTATGTTTTATGCTCCACACCAGAATGGTGCTGGATCAAAATCTGAGATTTGCAATACATTTCTAGGACGCTGAGTGCCCCTAGGTGGTCACGGCTAAAAGTACAGCAGGAACAGTTTTCCCCTGCTCATCTCGTTCCTGCTGATGGACAGCTAACCTCTGCTGGGCACTGGGTGCTGATTTCTGCCTGTGGCACAGTTTTGGGAGCCATTTCTATTAATCTCTTCCTTTGATAAGTCTCTACTTTACAGTAGAGTGTGTGGTATTAATTTTAATCTGGAAATTGCTGATGTACTGAAGTGACAGTCTATCATTACTCCCACTTATGGCTCCAATTTAGCCCTTGTCATTGCAGTTGTCAGTATCAATTGGGGATTAGATGAGGTTATGGCATACAGAGAGGATGGTCAGTGCATCAGTACCACTTTTCTTTCCTTTTTAACACAATCTTTTTATTATCAAGCCCATTGATAGAATTTGGTTACCTCTTTTCATTTTTTTTTTAATACATAAAATGTTTTGGGGATGAATTGCTTCCAGAGTTGGTTTTGTGTAATGAAATATCATAGAAGTGGTACCACTTCTAAAATATGTATTTATAAAGTCATAGGCAGTTGTTTGAAAATGCTTATTTATAATACACTGACCCTTAGAAAAGATATGCATTATAAGATTTATCCTTCCAGCTTCTACACAAATGTGCTGTTGATTTGCCATTTTAAGGAAAGCAAGCGTTGTATAAATAATGGAAATAAAATTTCCAAAGATAGTACGCCAATTCTAAATGTTAAGATTTTTAAACCAAATAATGGCATGCTATGTAATAATGCAATTTATTTTAATCTTCATCAGATAGACAGTGTCTCAAATCTCTTAGGTACAGTATGTGAGAAAACAAGCTTTGCATTTTATCCTAAGAGTTAGGTTTTCACTGACATAGATATTTCTGCAGGGAAGGAGAGGAGAAAAAAGGTAAATCTTTCTCTTGCTCTCTGAGAATTCCAGTGAATTTGCTTCTATGGTAACCAATTAGCTTGAGCTTATTACTCATGTAAAATAGGAACTGTTTGCATTTTTAAAACCTTCATTTGCAAAACAACATGTCTAAATGATAAAGTTAAATTTCTTTCCCAAGACCACAAGTTGTCTTTGTAGGTGGAAAAAACTAAGTTTGCAGTTTAAAAAGCTAGGGGAAAGGCGCACCTAGGCAGCAGCATCCATCCACGCTAAAAGCAAATATTTGTTTTTGGAGGAGAGAATGGCTGTCCCCGGAGCAGCCAGCTTAGCAAAAGTAGGAATGGAAGGGCAGAGCTCATCTTTTATGGAAGTCAGATAAATTTCATGCTCTTTAACATCGACTGTGACTGCAGGCTTTTCACTGAAGCCTGGCTCCTTCCCCAGTGTGAACAAAATACGAAAAGTGATTAAAGTTCACTCAGTACTGGACAGCAGGAGGCAACTGCTCCAGTATCTTCAGCTGAGGGAGAGGGCGAGGGGGCTCTTTAATAAGACTTGTGAGGCTTCTTTGAAGAAAAGAAATAGGACTCATAGGGCCTATAGATGCCTCCACTAACATTCATTCATTTCCTGTTCTTCTTATGGCTTCTTTGACACATTGTAATATTGTCATCCCCTTCATTAAAATGTTCATTATGAAAGGGGAAAGAGAGAAAATATAACTGTTAACCGGAGTCAAGGGTCAGCAAGTTCTGCTGTGAGCAAAGGACTTAGAGTTGCTGTGGATAATAGTGGCAGCTCTGGGGCTGATGTGACAGACAGAAAGGAAATACGGACCTTACAAATTGTCCATTTAGTGTCCCATCTTGTGACAGATGGGAGTCTTGAGCGTCCTGATAAGTCTTGAAAGGCTGAAGTGGCCAGCAGATTCTCCTGGATACTGCCTTTTGGCTTTTTCCCTCTCTCTGTCTCTTTTTCTGTTTCTCCCTTTTTTAGGTTGTGCAATCAGCATTCACACATTCTTATAACTAATAGGATTAGAGGCGTTGCAAAGGGATTTGAACAAGATAATTAGTTTACTGCTTAGCCCACAATATAACAAGCAAAACCCCTCTGAGAAAAGGCAGACAAAATGGGTCAGAAAATGTGTGGGAAATGAGGTAAGGCCTCTTAAACAGGGCCTCAATCAGCTATACCATTATGAAAGGGTTCTGGAGTATTCATTCATTACTGCAGACTATTGACTTTTTTGGCTTGGCCACCAGAGGTATCAGGGAGAGAGACTGAGCCGAGCAGTGGGAAGTGTTGCTGGACACCAAAGAGTCCGTTTCAAGTGCTTAAATGCAGCTTCACGTTGTTTGGCACCATACCGCATAGAGCGATGCTGGAAAACCGAAGCACACAGCCTCGAGTGCTTTACAAAGCTGAGCCGGTAAAGGCAAAGCTTTTTGTAAACCTTGGGCTGGATCGCATGCTCAGAAAGAGACAGGCAACTGAAGTATCAAATCAGGAAGCTTGCTTTAAGTTTAATGTTATGTTTGAACCTCTATCTAGCAAAGTTATTTAAAAAAAAAGTTCCAGTAGTGGGTTGAAGTGTTCCATTTAAATATATTTTCTTATTTTAAGATTTACCACACAGAAAAAGCATCCAAATCCAGTCCCTCACAGTCCCCCTTCAGTGATGCCAGTATGGTGCTTGAATTACTAAGTGATGGTACTTGGTTTGCAAAGAAGCAGCAGAAAATGCTTCAAAGTTCCTGTCCATTTATTTATTTATTTATTTATTTTTAAACCTGTGAAACTTGTATGAACCACCAGCCTGATCAAAGCTGCCAGAAGTTTTTAGGAGACATGTCAGCCTGGGCTTGCCTGTGTATGGTAACTTAGACATGCCTCCTCTTCAGTGGAAGAAACAGCAGGAGCTGCTCTAATGAACTGCCCAGCAGCTCCATCTTGCAGAGTGTATACAACCAGAGGTGAGAAGAGGTTAATCCTTAGGGGAACTAGTTAGGAAAGCAAAACAAAAATTGCCGGGGACTTGTATGACCAAAATTCAACTTGAAGTCAAAGATGGTTGCCGACATTTTCTGTTTCTTCTAATGAAACTATCTTTCAATCTGTTACTTTTTTGTGTCAGCTTGTAAGTTTTTAATACTTCACCTACAGTGCAGGAGTATGCATTATGTATTACACAGAATGTCATGTTGCCTGTAGCAAATTGACTTCCCATTCATTTTAAATACCTATATCTTATTTCTGGTGGTGATTAAATTCCTAATCTTAAGATTAGGCTCACTTTTATTTCAGCCTGGGGATTTATTGCTATCATTTTTATCTGCTCCTAAATATAAAGAAGACAAAGACATTCACTATTAGACATGCACATACTTGGTAGCAATATGAAATCCTTATGCTGTAATCCTAGCTGTTGCGATTTTCATCATTAAGTACCTTTGCCCCAGAGTTTTATGCTGGTTTCGTTCTTCAAAAGATCTGACAGTTTCCCTTGGTTATTAAGTGCCTTTTCTGCAATTCCCTGTGCAACTATGAACTAAGATGTCATCTCTGCCTCAGCTGGGAATCTCTGTTCTATTTTATTTATTGTATGCATGGAAAGGAGAATCATGAATATTGGAAATACCTGTGGAAAACAGACCTTGTGAGGTATTTGCTGGTTCTTACAGTCAGGCATTGTACCATACATATGTTTACATACATGGAGGGTAATTTTCCACTGGAATTGAAGTGTGTCCCTAATTAAAAACAAAAATTAACAAGAAAACCCACAGACAGATATTGGTATAGGTATGCAGGAGAAGTGTATATAACACTCTTCTTCCTGTTCTATATAAAAAGAAGTGTTAGTCTGTATTAGAAATAATATGTATCTATAAAGAAATTTCAGCTAGGTTAAAGGAAAAAGAAAGTTAAAACAGAAATCAGCAGAATAATATGTATCTTAATGTTCAACAGAGCATTTATTTTTAAGCATAGACTTAACACCTGAGTAAGATCAATATTACTGCCACACAAACTTGTGGTTTATTTTGTACAGCCATGCTGTTTTGAATGCTGGCTTTGAATCTGATAAGTACTTTTCCTTAGGGTGCCAGGATTTTAAGTTCTATTTAGGATAGGATTTCCTAATAACTCTTTTCAAGTCTATATTTCTATATGATTATGTTTGGTTAAACTGTTCAATTAGTACAACTCATCAAAACATATTTTCGCTTCAGATTGTGTAATACATGATATCAGTGAGGAAAATTTGGCTTATTTTCATTATTTATAGATGTGGATGGGAAGATGGTTAACAGAGGGCAAAAGAGATACGGAAGAAGAAACTGCAAAAAAAAAAAATATTCTGAAGATCCAAGGCTTAATTAGATATTCTGTATCCCTACTGAATGCTGAATTTGATCTTTTAATTTTCACAGATTGCAGACCTTTCATTCTCACCCACGGTCTAGTTAAAATTGATGCTGGGGAAAAATATTTGGATATTTTTATCCCTGTTTGGAGCAAACATTTGTAGACATATCCTCGTGACTCTTTGGTTCCTTTGGTGGTTTTAGTGTATTTTTCGTTTGTATATCTGAAGCTCTTGGTACCACTGCAGTCCAGCTCTCAGACTTATTCAGCTGTAAGTCAGGGATGAATCCTTATCTGCATTTATGGTAGCTTTTCCAGTATATATTTTAACTATTTTTGATTCTTCCCAGAAGACCTACCACCTGCTATCCTTGGTAGCACACTCCCTGCTTTATTATTCAGGGATGCAGCCCTGACACAAAATTTTGAAGTCCAGTATTATCTTGAACAGTCAGTCCTCCTGAAATACTGACCTTCTGCCCCAAAGCTTTTCTCTACCTGGCCAGAAGCTGGAGGAGATTTCTGTCTCCTGAGAAAAATCCTTTGAACATTGTCATAAGGAGTACTAGGGAGAAGCTTGTGAGGACTTTGCAATTTCAAAACGAAAATCCCCATAGTTTTACAGAGCATACCTGAGAATTTGGCAAGATCCACTCCCAAAGAAAACCCAAAAAGCAGCACCAAAAACCTGAGTTTTGTAAAATATAAAAGATATTTTTGTTAAGGACTCATACATGATCCAATTGCCTTAAATATTTGTGGTGTCACAATAATAATTCGTCATGGGGTAAGATGAAAATTAGAGTGATTATGGAAAAGAAAACTATTTTCTTAGTTTCTTGTTCTCTCTCTCCACCTAAGGAGGATTTTGTCTTTGTTCATATATGCTTCAATCAGGGAAACCTATAATTAAAATGTGTTCACTGCTGTTTTTCAGTAAGTAGTTTGTGATTCAAAGATATATTTGATCACTTTTAACACTATGGTTGTGAGTAGTTACAGTAAATCCAATGGATTTAAGCACAGACTTTTAATTGTACATGCTTCGGTGCTTTCCTGAATTGGGATGAGGTTATTTGTACATTTGCAGTTTAGTAAGTGCCACGTTTAGCTGAGTTAGTGTAATTTTCCATCCATCTCTGAACATGCTGTACCCTAACCTGTACACTTCATGTTGTCACAGTCCATCTTCAGAGTGTAATAGATTTTAATTTAGCTGATAATTAAGAACTTTGAAGAGTAATGATTTTGTTTGTATTCAGAATTGGTGGGGATGAGGAGCACTCCCTTAAATGTACTTCCTTCCTAACCTGTCAAAATTAGGATTATTGATTAGTTTAAAAAACAAAACAAAACAAAATGAAAACCAAACAAAAAAACCCCTAGAAATTATCATTAGGGAGTTGGTGGGGGTTTTTTGGTTGGGTTTTTTTTTCTTTTTTTCCTTGTTTTTTTTTCTTCTTCAGTTTTGGGGTTTGTTTGATTTCTTTTAAAGTCAAAAAATAGTAGCACTGTGTAAGGACCCTGTGTTCTTGTGAGTGAGAAATGAGAGGTAAAGGATTGGCTCAGGCATCTCTGAGGGTGGGACGTGCAATAAGTGGTTTTGCACACGTTATTGGTACATGTGCTCATTAAAAACAGTTTTTCACCCTAAGAGGCACAGCAGAAGCTGAATTCAAGTTTTTCTGCCTGTTTTCAAGACAGGCATTTTGTATCTTGAAAAAGTTTCTTCAAAGGAGGCGTAGATACTGGTAAATAGTAGGTGTATCTAGAAACTGCTTACCATGTCCATCTATTCCAAATCACCTTAAACATGTAGAATAGATAATTCAAACAAAGTTGTGACTGATCTGAATTTACTATTAACATCTTGGTTTTAAATTAGGAAAATCAAGTTGTGTATTTCCTGTGTGCGGGTTAAGAAGTAAAGCAGAAAATCATGCTGACAAATGACGTGAATGAGAATGGGATACAGAGTTACTCTGTGATTTAATGCATTGTCCTAAATATGTTAGATGTATAACTCTATAGAAATTTTAGCTCTTTACTGCCATAAAGCCATGACTTACTTAAGTGATATATCTTCAATAATTTTACAGTATTTTGATTCATAAAAGTTGAGTAGATTGGAATGGGCTTAAAAAATGCATTTTAGTAGACCTTTTGACAGATATGATTTAAAAGCTTAGAGAAAGCAATGCACCTGTCACTTTTAATTGCAGAAAGCTTTCCATCTATTAACTTTATTTTGCCAGAGCCTTCTAATGAAAAAGTTCCAGAATCTAATTTAATTTAATTTTCTTTAGGTTTGCCAGAAGAGCAATTAATTTTTAAAACTTCCAACTATTAAGTTGTGCTTCAGAAAGCAGTTTATCTTATATACTATTAAGTTTTATCATATGCTTGTCTTACCTTAGGAACATCTTGATATCCTTGAAGGAATGTGGCAGTGAAATGTAGACATATTGTCTATAGCACTAGCTAGGGTTTACAAATACAAATGTTCATATGATTGGGTTATTCCTATCCATCATTAGGTTGCATCTCTGTGGAGCTATAAGTACATCTGTGCCTGGCAGGCTTGCGTTATCACCAGCACATATGGGGACCATGTGTCAGTCTTCCAACAAAGATATATAGCCTTGGGTAGAAACAGGACTGGATATGCTTGTATTTCAGCCTCTAAATCAATTTCTGGGACCTTTGCTACAGATGTTGGAAGCTGCAGGTCTG
Organism: Brachypteracias leptosomus; assembly: GCA_013401335.1. Lineage (NCBI taxonomy): Eukaryota > Metazoa > Chordata > Aves > Coraciiformes > Brachypteraciidae > Brachypteracias > Brachypteracias leptosomus. Next base: position 30,442 of record VYZX01014910.1, read on the forward strand.
TAAAGCAGTATACTGTAATATGACCTGCAACAGAAGAATAAGCTTAAGAGGGAATTAGCCATATGGCAACAGATAGCAAGTGCAGTGGAGCCTGTGTAGAAGCAAATCCTCACACCTTCTCAGCTATCTGTGTAAATATCGTTTAAATTCAATCACCTCAGAGCTATGAACTGGTCCATTTCTCAGTGGAGATCTGTTCTTACTCAGCTAAAAGGGCAAGCACAGATACATGCATTTGCTGTACTAAGATACGTGTCCTAGGATTCTTGAGCTGGCAAAACTTTTACTGAATTCCTTAGAAGTGCAAATAGATTTATGCAGACCGCTTTAGCAGAAAGCCCAGTGATATAGTGCTGAGATGTTATTCCCTGTAACGGCTATTAGTAATATGGGTGCGATCTCATGTTTGTTTATGTTTAGGCTTATTTCTTAAATCCCTTTTTAAAAAAACCCACATTGTACTTTAAACAAAATGCAATAATTTTAAGTCTTTAAATGTTTCATGGTATATTTCAGAATTAGTAGAATTAGTCCTCAAGCAATAGGGACGAATACGGATTGTTGGAGGGTTTTTTAGGTGCTTTTAATAGCTCTTTCTTCCCATTACCATAACTGTTCTCAGATTCTGTATGGTTACCTAGACCTCTCTGCCCTAATGTCATCTATTTACTCACCATAAGAGTGTATAATAGCTTATGGAAGGACATCAGTGTCACCCCTGTTCATCCTAAGTATGCTGTGCTCCCATTTGATTGCAATTACTTAACTGATATCCATTTCATCCAACTGCCTTTGTGCTACTAAACAGCAAAACAAAACAACCCCCTAAATAAAAAAAACCTCATACAACAAAAGGATCCCACCACACCACACACTCAATCACTTTTTATCCAAATTATTATGGCTTCTTAGTAGGATTTAGTTGATATTTACTTGAGCAGAAGCTCCATCAGCTACTAAGACAACTCTGGAAAATGGTTGAAGGGAAAGAATTTTGTATGGAAGCAATTTGGAAAAAAGACTTGAAAAACCTACAGATGGAGGAAAAAGTCTGAAAGAAGGAGGAGAGATGAGGTTTTAAAGTGCAATTAAGAGCAGCCACTCTTTGGTGTCAGTGGAAAAGTGTAGTACTGGAACAGAAAATCTGATCTTTTTGGAATTTAAGCTTAAAAAATGTCTGAATGAAAGTTGCTACGAGTGCAAGCAGCTGAACTTTTTTGTAAGTTTGAGCAGGAGGAAAATAGAGAAATATGGCAGAACTAGAAATACATTTAAGTTTTTCTTTAAATAATATCAAATTCATCTTTGCATGGATTATTTTATAGATGAGTTTTCTAGAACATCTAAATGTAATTCACGTACTGGTAGTGTGGCAGTAGTGTACAGCCAGAGCCGTAACATGCAATGGGATTTTGCACATTGTTACACTTGGGAGCACTCTGATCCAAGTTTTTGTCCTGGACTGTTCTTTTTAGATTGCTATTACTGAAGAAATTGGTTGTGATCAGTTTGTTCTGGAATTACCTGTTTCTTACGTATGTTTTTGCCATTTTTGGTGAGGGTTTTCAATTCTAAATGGCCCCTGTGTTCAGATGAGGTGCACTAGCCTCGTTTTAAAGACCAACTGTACTGCCTCTGCCATATTCTCAGCTCCTTTTACAACAAGAATCCATCTCTTGAAATTCTGATTCTTTGCATGGCATTGAGAGGATTCTGGTGAAAGGAGGTTGGGGGAAGTGGCTTGAAAAGCCACAGAAAGAGAAGGCAGGAGCCCTTGAACAGAAACTAGGATGCTGGGAGACTTGAAACTTCTGAGCCTAGAGTATTGAATTCATTTAGTCCTGATCAATGAGAAGTTTTAGTTTCAGACTCCTTTAATATTCATGTTAGTTTTTGCCCTGAAATTTCCCCAAAATTTATTTTCCCTTTTCTCCTAAGAAGTTTAGTTTAATTTTATTAGCCAGCACATACACAATAGACAAAGAATAAATAAAAAGTCCAATACAAGAAAGCTATCCGTTTAC